>LOND01000295.1:89207-99878 GCA_014220965.1 Paragonimus kellicotti
GGAGGAGGAGGAGGAGGAGGATTAATTTCACTTCATTTCCTATCGCCAGTGCTGATGCAACTTTCTAATTACACAAAGTGGTTATTTGCCTTCATAAGTTTATCATCCAACAGTAAATCCGCATAATCAGTACGATCTGGAGAAGCAATTTGAGCTTGCAAAGCGCAACTATTCAGCAGAACGCGAAACGGCGTTTAGTACGGTTGTGTTGCTTGAAACTAATCAAACAATAACACGCCGACGTAAGCATGATCAAGATCAACCAGGCAGAAGGTCCAAACCGGCATTTTTTTGAGTGCCGCAGATGGTCCTCTATTATTTCGTTTGATAGAACTAAAAAAGAATGGTGAAAACAGACAGTCTTGAGGTGCGATGCTAGTGCTGTTGAAACTGTTAAATGGCTCAACATGAACTCTAACCTGAGCTGAAGTATGAGAATATAGCGCAAACAGTGGGTTCATATAGTTGTTGGATAGAGCTCTGCGTTCAAGTAACTCAGGAAGTATACATCGATGGGCTTAATCAAACGCACTCCTGGTCAAGAAAAACGACAAGTATTGGCCTGCTGTACGCATGACGTAGCTGCAGAATTCGACTAAGAGCGAACGTTTGCTCAGTGCATCCTAGTCCAGAACGGAACCCTACCTGCCATTTCCTAAAGTCACATCCTGAGCTGCATTGAAACGAGGATGGATGCTTTCCGTTGTCTACATACGTTGAAGCAGCTAAGTCAATGTTTTCGCGCCCTCTTTAAAAAGCGGCGACATGAAGTCGTCTGCACCAGCAACCCTGTTGCGTCTGAGAGCCAAAATGCGATATCGAACATCACCATTAGTGGATGGTTCTAAATCTATCAAGTAGGGCACTAAACTGCAAGACTGGGGCCGGCAACACAGAACAAGCATGAGCCTAACCAAACTGGTCCTCAGTGTTTTGCCCGGCAGTCTAACCCAGAGGACTCATCACGGAGAAGTACGTTGTCGATAGTATCACTGACGGATAGACGCCCTAAATCAAGAGTACGAATAAGTTTGAAGGGTAGACTAGTGTTCCCCGGAGAAAAAGCGGTTTTCAATTCACACAAACGACTTCGTCACCGATGCTAGTTTCGCCCACTGTGAGTACAGACGAGTCAGGCATAATATTCTCACGAGAAACCAGTTCAGATATCTGATCTTTACATGCAGTTTTCAACCGTCGGGCTATGTTGGTTTTCAGGCTCCTGGCTAGGATCAATCAGGAACGAAACATGAAGATACAGTAGCTAATGAACAAATGGATGAAGTTGGTCGATTTGAAACGCGGTTCGGCCGTTATCCGGTGACCGGAATGGGCGCCCCGCTCGGTTTATGATGTAGCCCGTTCATAACCACAATCTCCTGCGTGTTCCGTTTAATCAAGTTTCGTTGACGTCAAGAATTTCTTAGCGGCTTGCTGCTACTGTGGTGAACGGCAGCTCAACAAGTTCAATCCTTGCCGGCAGTGCCGCCGTCAACGGTGCCACACGGCCTGGTACAAGGACGGCTTTCGCTAGCCACGAGCGACGGACAGTGACAGGTTTGACCCAGTCCCTAAATTCAAGAGACTGACCGCGTTCCATTCGACTGGCACCTAGCCACCTTCCAGATTAATGCTGCATCCGTCCAAATCAACAGAGGCGTGGCTCATATTTCATTAGACGTGGCCTTCAATATCATGATCAACTACGACAGGCTCCAAAGATATCTGGACAGCCCTCCTGTCCACTGACCGTTTCAGACAGCAACCAGTGCGTGTAGTGGTTCGCTGCGGTTAACTAGACGATTGCATAACTCAGTGTCGTTCCAAGACACCATCATTGACGGGGCATAATTCGTCGCCGGTTCTAGTTTTCATTAGTCCATCTGACTCGAGGTACTTGATCTCTTTCACATCCCAGTCCGGGTCACCAGCAACCAGCCGAAGGCTCCTGGTGAATCCAAATGCCCGGTTGCCCGAACAATTTATCAGTCCGCCTCTGTGTCTCAGGATGGCCTTGATCTCTGCTCTCACAGGCAGACAATGCTGCAACTTTGTCTTCAACAGCCAACCGGTCTTCCGTTAAAAACGATCCTTATCCTGAACAGCCCTGCCGTTCGAAAACCAGGAGCTATGACATCTGGGACAAATTGGTGTCTTGGGGCAGGTCTCCTATTGAGTGTGAATCGTTCCTATTGTGGTAGTTGAGAGATCCAACTGGTCTATCTGGACTTGCACTGACTTCGCATCAGGCTTAAATGCTGCTTTGGAACCAGACTCCTACCTGTCTCCAGTTACTGGTGACCTATTCAATATATACAAAGATGGTAACTGCCAAGGCGTGTTTTCGAATATAGGCATCCCCAGTATCTCATGAACTACTCACAATTACTACACACCACAGCCTCCTCCGGCATAGCGGATTTAAGGTTCGTGTGGGTGAATCAATAAAACACACGCAGACCAAATAATACTCCAACCGAATGTCCACACAACTCGTACCGGCAATCCTTGTGCGTGTTACGTGAAACATTTATGGTTAGTATGGACAGAACAAAATGACCGTAAAATCTAGGAAGAGGGAAAGAGAGGGTGTATTGGGAACAGGGAAGGAGAATATCAAGCTGAGATTCACTTGCGGCAGACGTAAACACCATCACCTCCGGCAGCGAGTTCCAGCAACCTATAGCACGTCTGAACAGCCGTGCGTCCGCACTCACGTGATCAGGCCGTGGGTTATCAAGTTTTTCAGCATACATGGAAAAAGTAAGACACAGCAATATCAAATAATGATCACAGATTTAAAACTTTTTCCTGACATGGTTTTAAACGTAAGTATGAGATCCCTCTGGTAGTGCAAGAACGTGCCTACACTTTCTAATCATTGAGGGTGAGGCCAGCTCTATACTACGTACAGGTCACTGCCAACTCACAGAACACGTTCCGATATCATTTCGTCTGACGTGAGGTATGGTTAACTTACTTGGACGCAGCACTGAACTCTGACTAACTCTATGACAGGTTTGATAAACATAACCCCATAAACTTACCAAATGCCCTGCTCATCATTCTAAGTCTGCAAAGAAAATGTGAGGCTGTTAGCCGTTAATGGTCTTGAAACTACTTGGTACATTGAATCCAGAGCCGGTTAGTCGATACACTGACGACAAGTCGTCCTCAAGGTAAGGGTGCATGTAGCCTTAGCAGAATAGATACGCAGCATGTACAGTTACCAATATGGACTCGTAACAGCCAGCCTACAGCATGAGCATAGTCTACCGTGCGCTCTGAATAACATGATCACTAACGAACGTGCACCACAGAGCATAGCTCGAAGTTATCAACAAACACCGCCGATGATCTGTCTGGCATCCCAGGAAAATCGTCAGCATGAAAAGAGGATGCGTAGCTACCCAGGAAAGAACCGTCTGGAACTACATTCACGATGGTATGTTGAAAAGGGAGATCGGGACCGATACGGATGCACTGCTGTCAAGCAGAAAGACGAAAATTCAACACAAGCTCTTTTCGATCAATTCACATGAGCGAATCTTTCGATCAAACTTTTGGTACGAAATCTTGGAAAAAGGCTTAGCAAATTCGACGATCATGGAATCTACCGAAGGTCCTTGGTCTGCAGTCTCCATCAATTTTTCCTTCACCGTAAGAAAGCTGTTAAGGTAAGAAAAGCACAGTGCAAACTGTGGTATGAACTTAGCATACTAGTGTGTAAGTTATTGCACGTTAAGTGGCCCTCTGTCTGATCTATTTCCCAGCGTTAACGCAGTGTCACCACTACGCTGACAGTACGGTAGTTCATGGGTAGTTTGCTACTTCATTTCCAGAAGGCTCCATCAGCAATCATCCTCCATCATTTAGAATTAACAACCCACAGTAGGTACGCGCAAAACGCGGGTAAGCTCATAGAACAGTTTCGGATGTGATCTATCCGGCCAGATCGTTTTGACAAGATTTTAATTTTCCCAAGAGCTTCAGAATAGACTCTTGGACATTCCAAGGGTTCAGCAGCAATACAGGTACCGGATTCAATTCCACTAACTTGCGCGAGAGACCATTGCACGAAGGAGGTTGCGTGCTCACCGACCAACAAGCAGACCGTCAAACTCGGACTTCATGGAGATCCCGTTTGCATCTATCAGCAGTGGTATACAGGATTTCTGAGTCTCATTCTCTAAAGTAAGCTAACTGAGCGGTTAACGGGTGTCCCGGTGCAACCAGTGGATGAGTTATGCTTAGGATCAATCACAGCTCACGCAGTATTGGCAAAAACAGTGGGCTCAGCGGACAAGATCGCGTGCTCCACTAAACACTGGTGAACGATCGAATCCTAGCTGTTTGTGCTGTGTCCATGCACTCCAACGGCTCCCCATACTCTGTTGTGTAGCTGAATAAGAAATGTCGCAAGACGGACCAACAGAATTCCAATGACACTATATACTCCGCGAACACGGCAGTACAAATAGAACAATCCGTCACTTGGCTAGCTAAACTAAGCGCGTCGCGGTAAGTTAGTTTAGTAATAACACCATACATAACAGAAAAGTGAGAATACAGATCGAGTTCAAGGTGAGCGAAACGAAAACCGTTGGTGTCGATCGACTGTCTAGAATTATTGTGCAGAAATGTTGCAGGAATGCACCCACAGCTGTGACTGTTTTACATGATAGGGGGATTTACCAATTTCCAGGTATCCGCTTTTCAACTGCAACAACATATCTTAAAGTTATGCGAAAGAATGGGAAAAACAAGTCACGATCCTCCAATGGTTACCTGAAGAACACGACACTTCCTCAGCAGGAAGATGAGGACACGGTTAGTGATAAACGCAAACTTAAGTGAATCTACCCCAAACGTTTGGGAAAGGCTGGTCTAAATCTGCTGCATCCGGCAAACGGAGCAGACGTGATTATAGTGATGAGAAGATTGGACAGAAGGAACAGGAAAGCTGAGCGATCACACGCACGTAACATATGATTATAGCGTTCTGCAGAAAGTCCACAACGTTTAGTCAGTATTTCCGTTAAATAAGTTGACGTACTCAAAAATACCAGAGCCCTACTATGCTCACTAAAAACTCAAACCTTTCTACCCTGAGAGCAACGAAACGCAACATAGTCCACCAGATACGCAAACACGGACGTACTAGTGCAAGATAACCTCAACCAACTCTGAGACGACTTCGCGTAGACAAATACCAGCAGAAGCAACGAAGGCTCTTCTGGTTACAAGTCACCTGGTCGAAAAAGGTATGAGGAAGGGAGCTACAGATGTCTTACGATGGAAAAGACAGATCACCATAGGACTGGTACCATGTCAGGAAAAAACCGAAAGTCAACCAATCACACTTTAAATTACTTGCACACCTCCAAGGAGCGCAACTTGTAAAAATTATCCTTTGATACAGTGAATATCGGTACTGGCTCCCGATGGTTCAACCCTGTTTGTCACATCCCTAGACGACCTGAAACTCAAGGGCGAGCTGGACTGTAGAAAGGGAAGGTCGAACATACGCTTGATCTCACATGACCATTGCAGAAGCAGCGACGCAGGAGGAAAACTCATGTTACTTCGATTACCATCTAGAATGTCCATGAAGCTTCACAACCTAGCAGTCTGGTCTTTGGCTGGAGGTTTCTTGCTCGTGTCAAACAGTTAGGACACCAGTATGAGAGGACCGACGTTATGAATTCGGAAAATAAGATATGGAAAAAACAACGGGAATGCAGCGTGGTGGACGGCAAATCATTTCGCACGTTATATTCCGTGCAACACGCAACACCCTAATACGCAATACCTTAATAACATGAAATGTACGAGGATTAGAAAAGCACTTCACGGTTTTGAAAAATCGGCGTCACAGAACTGAACCATGAGTGAGCAATTTAAATTTCAAATTTAGGGATTGAAGGCTCACGCCAGCAGACGTTCCACTATCTGACTGATGTTAGCCGGAGACCGAGCAGACTACTTTTTTTGCCTAGGTAACCTGAGAAAGAAAAGAGAAAAGGGCGCACAACGTCTAGTTACCCAGAAGGGGAAAATTAAAATCGCACATCAACTTGGTACAAAACCATTAACAGGTTATTCTAACACCTGTCAAGTTCTCGCATGAACACATCTACGTTTGAGAACTCCACAATTTTTGTCGGCAACCAGTCCCATGAACTGAATAGCCCGTTGATTCAAAGTTGAAATAAACAGTCGGTCTTGACCCCAGCTTCCTGAATGTGAATATAAGAAACCTCAAACCTCGGTCCTGTTGCACTGCCGAAAAGCAGGCCAGAAGGCTTGTCATCGTGGTGTACAGTTTTATATACTTCAGCAAGATCTCCTTACCATCATTCGTTTGAACGAGAATAATTTCCGCGATCCAAAACGGTCCTGATAGCTCGGACAATTTATACCTCCATACAATGTACGTAGTGCGTTTCGTACTTTTTCGAAAACAGCAATGCCCGTCATGGGGTATGGTGGTCAAGCTTAAACAATATTTCAGAGGAGGACAAACTATGGCTTCTTTCTGGGGCTGACGAAACTTCTATGACATTGCTACAACAATGAGTTATAACCAAGTGTAAGATTTAAGCGATCTGTCTTGTAGCCATATCAATATTCTGTGTTAATGTCTACTAGATAACGAGGTTAAACAATTTGTGATCAGTCTTTTTCACCAGTCAGTCCCAATGGCTTGATGACTTTCGGTGCACTGAAGCCTCCTAGAATTAGCATGTGATAATGTGATTTACATTACACATGGAGTGAGTTCAGAAACGTTTCATCTTCCCCTGGTGTCGCTTTTGGACACCGGAACGCTCGAATGAGTCGGGGGAGAGTTGATATGAGGAAGCCTGGCGGCAGTTTCAACACCCGAACAACTGCAATCAAAGTCTACGGGCAACTATTCCACAAGGGAACACAGTGTATAATTTAAAATATGTGAACGACTTACCAGGCTGTTGTGGTTGACACACTCACTTCATGTTCACAGGCTGCTAAGTAATCCCATACGCCTTGTGCCACTCATTGTACTACACATTACCATTAAGTCTGTTACAATACCTAAAGTAGACGTCCACAAAGAAATTAATATTCTGTATAATGTAGGGCCCGATCATCCTCCTTTAGCGGCTACTGACGACTTTCTAGTCATCTTTGTCGCATAAAAAACTCGATTGGAGGAACTTTAATGGGTCCGTGACAGTAGATTTCTTTTACTAGACACTACGGTCGAACATTCTTTCATCGACTAGCATGAGTATAAATTTGACTGTACGAATGGATGTGTTCATGAAACTGCCATAATCATAATTACGACGCAACACACCAGAATTAATTGACCTTACTGGAGGAATTCGTACTGATTTCTTAGGGACGTTTTTGAATGGAGCGGCTGCAAATTTAGAATGGAACCTGAGGCCGTTTCAGTGGCACCGTGTATTACCTGGGGCAGTAAACAACGAAGTACTACTTCATACGTTGTTCACGTTCCAGCCATCCCTAGGGGACTACTTGGTAGTACAAAATGTAGGCACAAATGTTAAAAACACTTAAAAATGCGGACTTATAGGATTGAACATTAGTTAAGCGATCTAATTAACCTACTAGACCGTCGGTTTACACGTATGTTAATCGTACTCACGACATATGTAATTCATCACGCTCACACACTACAATCATGCCGAAAAACGGAGAAAACAACAGTTTTATTCGTAGTTAATTGTGGCGGAAGCATAATGGCATACAACTGCAGCAGAAAAATTTTGAGGCCCGACTTATTGGTTCCTTACAAGGAGGGAAATACATAAACTCCCTTCCTCAAGTATATTTGCGTAATATCCCCGTCTTCAGGAATTCTGGCATAAACCGGTAGCACAGCCCTGCCACTCTAGAATGATTTCAGAAAAAATGAAAATATCGCCGGCTACTCATAACTCCGTGTTTCTTTGTTATTTGATGAAGGGACAGGGCGTTATGAGTATACGACAGCAAATGACCAGCCTGGGATAATCCAGTTGTCCACTTGCTCCTTAAATCCATCGACTGATGCGCCGCAACGATCATCATCAGTAGTACACTCCACTTCGAACAGACTACAATGACAAAATTATGCTGTTTACATAAGAGGCCACAGCGTGCAGTTCTGACATGTGCGCTTTGTGCGAAGAGCAGCAAGTGAGTTGATCCCCGGTACGCTACGTACTTTGTCAATCAATCAATGGATCAATAGGTTGGTAACAGAAGCGGGAAGCACCAGCTTTTGAAAGTTCCGCATCAATATACGTTGAATCGAAGAGCCAGGCGCGATAATGCCGGAATGGAAAAACAGGTGCAGTATCTGAGCTAGGACGGAAAATGATGACCAAGACGAGCTTTGAAACTAAAAAGAGAGTTTGTAGAGAGTACATGCTCTGCTAGAGCGTTCGATGTCTTACAGACAAAATGAAGAAAAGCTATGTCCCCAGTTGACTACGTAGTATCTCAAATTTAAGAGGGTGGTCCTTCAGATCGCTCCTTCTGGCCACACTAAGTGCCGATTTGTACACATGATCAGGCATTTTGGTAATCGAGAAGGTGAGAATCAGATCACTTCCAATCCAACGTAAATCTAGTGAGTAAATGTTCAGTTCCGTAGAACACACGTTATATGGCCTATCTCTTAAACCACGACCTTGGTGACATACCGCTGAATATTTTTGAGTAGCAATTTGCTCTTCTGAAGAAAGAGAGACCAAAGAGCAGATCCATGTTCGAGGCACGACTGAATGGATTTGTTGTAGAGGAGTTTGAAACAAGAGCTGCCAAACTTCCCGAAAGGTCGTTTGAGTAGCGCCAAAGCGTTAATAACTTTTCTTGGATTTGCCTTCACACTGAGACAGCTCGACAGAGAATGTGAAACGGCAGTCCTCAAATCCTTCTCTACGAGAACCGACTGAAGAAGGAAGTCATTCAAATAGTAGGTAGTACTCGACAAGTGTTGAATATGCATAACCTTACACTTCTCGGCGTTGAACGCGAAGCTTTTTCGTCTGAGACCAAATGAACAAGACATTCAGATAGTTTTGTACAATGGAATAGACAATGGGTGTGTACAATTATTTCCAAGTTTTAACGTCGTCCGCAAACAGTGTCAGCAAAGAATAAATGGAAAGAGGAAGATCACTGATAGGGGTAAGAGAAAGAAATGGGCCAAGGATAGAACCATGAAGCACATCATTGAAACAGTCATTGCAACTGAAGTACTCACAGTTGACGCGTACGCGTTAGTGTCGGTTGATAAGATATAACTTCAGTCACTCAATGATGTTACGTTGCGCTTCCAGAGCGGTGAAGCTTGTCAAATACCTTTCAAGGAAAACTACATGTCCCCCTGACATTCACATACTGGCGTTATTATTCAATTTTTTAAAAGGCAGAAAAGTTTGACATCTGTTTACAATATCATGCAGAGACGATAGGCTCGTCGTTGGGAGTTCAAGTCACGTGGAAAGTGGCAAGTTCAACGGCTGAAGCCAATTAGGGTCTGGCTTTTTCCAGCCTCTGGGAAATCTCGCACCCCAAGAGTCTGACCTGTTTGACAACGATTACGTGGTTACTCTTGCTGAATGTCAATCCGTATTCATTGGTGGCTTCATATAATTGTTTCATGATTTCATCGTGTTGTTCTGCATTTTCACCGCAAACAGTAATACAATCTAAAGAAGCAAAGGGAGCAGAGAGAGCCTCCGCTGTGATGATCTGATCGATAATTCTTTGAAAACACGATGCGCCATTAGTCACACTTGAATGGAACACGGCAGAACTGGTAAAGATTCTAACATGCCTCCGAATGCACTGAAGCTTCATCTTCATCTCCGATTAGTACCTCTTCAAGTAGAAACTACTGAAAACATCATAGCTCGATATCTCTGTAATCACTTCATCAATTTTCGGAAGTGATTGCGCATCTAAAACCGTGAAGCGAGGCACAGTTTGACCGTAATCGAGAACTACCCTACGTTTGCATTGTTCGTTAGTCTTAACAAAGACCTGAGCACACCGGGGGTATTTGTAACGTACGTACATTACACGTCCGTTGCATGTGCAACGGGCTGGAGGCACTGAGGAACAGCGTTTCTCTGAAGGACGAGGGCCAAACGGAAATCTGGAATGGTAACAAAAACCGACAAGCATGAGCCGGAGGCCCAGTAAGTCATGCACACAATAGGCAGCAGTTCTTTTCTTACAGGGTTATTAACCTTTGGAACAGTCTTCCGTCTGAGGTCGTTAGCAGCACTTCCAGAGATCGCTTTAAAGCATTGCTTGATTCTCATTTACGAAAAAATCCATTATTCATGTAACCTTACTCTGTTCTTGGTATTTACTGTAATCCCCAAGAGCGGTGCTACACCCTGTTTTCAATGATTGCATTTTAGATCAACGGAAGCCCGCTGGACTTTGAGCAAGAAAAACCGACTTGATCCGGGTACTTTGGGCCACTGCCTCGAACCCGTGTATCAATCGCTGAATCGCTAGAATTGCGTGAGTTTTCCATCTTAAACCGTTGGTTACGAACGACAGAATTGGAGCTGCCAGCATCTACTGTCCCATCAATAAAAACTCGCACGAGTGCATTTTTCAGATACCGAGAAACGGCGGCCACCTCCATTGAACCTA
>LOND01000295.1:143909-163584 GCA_014220965.1 Paragonimus kellicotti
GTTACCACATCATCTGGTGGGACCTATTCTGAAACTTCAAGAACGAAGGCGTGTGCTCGCCTTACTTTTCAGACGTTTACAAAAGATATGGACGTCATCATTTCCCCCAGTAGCACGACCGCTCCCTGAGTGAGACCTGAGTGTTCAGAGAGAGACTTCGGGGACGCTTATGGAACGGTGGGGGAAAACCTGCACACAACCCTATGAAACGATTTCATTACATGCCGCAAAAGCCCTGTTTGTCAACAGAGCACTAGTGCGTTAATCAGAAACCTATCCTCGTCCATTACGTACAACGCATTGTTGGATTTCTCCACAAAATCTGCTGAGGTACACGAAAATGTACAATTTATGTTAAACGAAATCTATACACCATCAACATTAGCACCATGCACAACAGTACGGCCCGCGAATCACAATGAGAAAACAACCGTAATGACGTCTTCAGCGTCTTTGACTACCCCTAATCTGGCCTTCTGAATCCATCTTTGGATGATTCCCCCGATGTCCGCGTGCAATATGCCGGGACGCGCCTTTTTCATAACGGGTTCTGCAGTGGAGAAGTGATAACTGATTTATATTTAAATACTGGCAATAGCTGCAGCCCAAGATGTGGAGGCAATCCTTGCTAGGTTGTTGACTCCTCCCCAGTTGGCGGTTTTCATACATCGCCGATCAGCGACGTTCTGATCACATCACGCGTGCATTCACCCATTGATATGCCACGATGAGGAAGGTTACCTGCGTACTGTAAATTGGAAGGATGGAACATATCGACTGCTTGTACACTGCAACGTAATGCAACTTCACGTTGAGCAGCTGCATATCCTCTATGGTTTGCATCGAGAGGCGCACCAGGAACAGTCGGGTTTTGATGGAAGAGAAGTGGCGCGTTAGAATCGCAACCAATTTACTCCCAAACTGTGGACGTGCAATCCCTCACACATTCTTAAGTTTTGCATAACAAAGTTTCCTATTACGCCTGTTGAAGAAAGCAAACATTTTTTTACGGACCTACGTTTCATTTCTTTCACTTCATTTGTAATTTCGTTGGTGCACGTTGCGTCATTGCTTACCGCTGGCAGACTGACGATGTTCGATCAAAATACTCCGTAAATTAAATGTAACCTTTTACATATCCACGAGCGATAGGGCTGGAAAAGTGAGTAGATTCTCCAGTGATCCCTGCGTCACCGTTTCGAAGATGGTGACAAATGGGACACAGTCTCCGATAAGGTGGTGGTGGTAGTGGAGAAAATCGATGTTGCCGGGATAAAACGCCAGTTTTCGTTTTTCCTCGACTTCCTAAGTGTAGTCCGAACGGACGATTCGTTGTTCGCAAATGCTACTCGGTGTGAGTTCGTCTTACCTTTTGCGTTTGCCACCACGATCAATTATATCCATGGCGTCGTTGTACGGTATGTCTGACAACCACTCCAGGATCCGTTGGTATTTATGTACCAAGTGCAAGTTATCTGGAAAATGGGAGGACAATGAAAAACGAATACTGTTGCACGATGCATCTCGACTTTTCAATGGTTTGAGCCAGCGGATGCTGTCATACGGACCAACAACAACCCATGGTGCTTCGTTGATGCCAGTCCTGGCCAAAGTACAGCTCCTGGTTGTGTTATCTACGATTTATGCCCAAGTTCCGCGCTTTCGTCCTCAAACTCAGCAACCTGATACACCGGAAATTGGAGTTGTTGATTCGCGGAAGCGTTACGTGAACGGTAACAGAAAGGATACGACATAAGTTAGCATTTATTTTTCCAAAACCTTTCCAAGTGTGCATAATAGGGTAAGATAGATAACTATCTTCAAATGGCTAGAGTGAGCCTTTGCACGGAAGACTTTCACGGTGCACCTATTAAGTGGATGTAAACATATAGGAGACCTGGGAAATGTGCACCCTGGTAGGTGGCGTCATCTTCTCAATATTTCGCAACACCCGGTAAGCTGTTTTATGGCTTCCTCTTCCAGCAACACCGCTTATCACTGCAAGCAGTCCATCCATCAACATCACGTTGTTAGTTTTGACATCGCTGTACATAACGTCTTCGTATACGAGCTGACCTCGGTGTTCGCTGCAATCGGAATTTGTGCTACTCTTGTATCATCCATTATTCCAGTGCCGGTTGACATCCTCATTTGCATCCTCTCCATTATGCCTCAAAAAATTTGCGCGGCAGGCATATTGGGATATCGCACGAAAATGCGTGAAAGTTCTCATATACGACTCAAATGGAAACGCGGAATGACGAGTCCAGCGGTTCATGCAACCTAACGTCTGCACACAGATGGCTGGCACAGTGGAAGTTGAACACTAGCTCGGACTCACCATAGAGACCAGCGAACTGAACCAATGTTTTCTGCAACAATGATTTCCACATGAATCCAACATAGTGCAGACACTCGCTTGGGTAGCACAGGAAGTAAGTGCAAACATAGAAGTTCAAAAGGTTTTCATGAATTATGTCGTGCGCTACTTCTCTCAACGCCACAAGAACGGTACACAACGGGAACCGACGAAATTCTGCAGCCTTCCGACGGATACAGTCCACCACGGATCGACACGTCCTAGGGAACTCCACGGTCGAGGTGCGCCTAAGTTTAATTATTCTACTGTTCAGTTGACTCATTTGAGATGATCCCAGACGAGTTCTACTTTCAGCTGGACCTGTTCTCCACGGGTTCATAGGACGCTGCAACGTTCCCAGTCACAATATATGCATGTAATCTAGGAGGAAGCAGGTTAACACATACACGTGTAACCTCTCAAAAGGATACTGACCAACACGGTGTTCTTGTCAGTGTCAAGTCCTTATATCGGTGTTTGTTCTTGATCGACACCTGATTGGTGGGACCACCATTTTTCAGTTGACGTACACTCCCGACGCTGTCAATTTTCCGCGAAAGCGATGACTAATTTTGTCATCCACCTGAAGAATGAGAGCTCTTGCAGGCACACCACCGACTATGCAGTCCAAGACCATCTGCACGTAATGGCCACACGTTGACAGCAATAAACTGTCCTTCAACAAAACCAACAAATCTTCAACTGAACTGTCAAGATATTCCGTGTGGTTCACAGGTCTAGACAAACCGCAGAGTAATCCGACGACGAACACAAGTGTTGAAAGACTATCAACCTTCACACGGTGTGTCACAATTCTGAACGTGAACTGTTGAAAAGGGTAACGCTGTCGAAATGCAGTTGAGGTTAGCCAACTTTCAAGTCACCCGTCCGTCCAACATGTACGGCATGGCTCATGTAGTAATACAAACCAAATTTAACATGTACCTCAAACTCGATGAACGTGAATGCGAATTCCCGTGATGGTCCCAATGAAGTGACAAGATGACTGTAATTCCCTTAGCACCCTCAAAATCACTGCGAAGTGGTTCGATTAAACAAGTTCGACATCATCGACGCACGTGCACCAACACGTTTTTAAAAGTAAAACAGTTCATGTTACTTTTATTAACAGTTGTGCCCGCAAAATGATACAAGGAAAATATACCCACCTCATTTCTGTGAGTGGTCCTGAAGGAACGTTCAGAGATTCGTCCCTTCTGGCGGCTGTCAAACGGTTGCGCTCAAATCTCTAACGCAGTTACTTGTGTTTGAAGTCTGCTTGTGAATTTGCGATGGTCGACTGACCTCTTAAAATCACAATTCGAATGTAACCTGACGAATTTTTGAAAGGGGAAGGGATACGACTTTATTACCATTACGTAAAGCACTTTTTCCATACAAGAAGGCTCCAAAAACTCTCCAATCACTTCTGTTACACGGAATTAATCTCATGACACCGCTGCCACTGATGACCCCCCCTGCGGAGCACAACAATAATTCATAGCACCATACCCTCTAGCACATTGGGTAGGGTGACTGTGGGTTCCGAGTATGGTCACGGTGGGGTGGCGATGGGGTGTGCAGCTCTATCGGATTTTTAAGTTTTTTGTTCACATGTCCAGGTATGAGCAGTGAAACATTCTTATATGCAGTTTTTATCCCTTCCTATTGTGAAGTATACGGGAAAAAACCCTGAAAATTGCTTTTTCGGGACAGCAAAACGTTGGCGATTATGAAAGACAGATTGTTCTCTTCGTTTTTATATCCAATCCGTATCTGCAGAGGTTATCCTTGCGAGAGAGGATGCTCAGGCAGGTGACGGGTTGTTGCTGCCGCGGCCATCCCAATCTTGGCTGAAGGGTCTAGGAACAAGGGAGTTGCGAGACGACGAACTGAAAGGTTATCCAAAGATACTATAATAAGATATCTATCGTACCATTACACGTCAAACGACGACCTTAGGTATCCTTTTTCCTTCGGAGAATGAACTATTCCTTTTTTCATGGGAATTGTTCCCTGTACTATTTTTTCAATCATCCTATTACCGTACCGTAGGTTGTGTATACATATATCATTTTTGTAATCACGTTCGTTGCCTCGTGCCTTTAGTACCGTTACGTTAGGTTTCCACGACGAGCGAATAACTGTGAGGCGCATTATCGTGCGGTGGATTAAGGGTGAGTCGTGGTGGGATCACGGTGAGAGAGGAGAAGGGTTCATGTAGGGTCGTGAGGGGGGTTGGCGGTGAGATCATAATGGGGTGAGCGACTATATGGTAGGTTCACAGTAGGGCAGTCGTGGTGCCGGTGGTGGGGTGAGTGTTGCGTACCCCATTTTCACTCCCACTTATAAAACGGTGGGGTGGCGGAGTGATCGGGGTGCATACCCTACCGTCACCCCACTGTGAGCACCACCGTTACTCCTCCACCACCCCACTAGGATGGTGGGTGCCTCCACAGTCAACCCACCGTCATCCCATCATGACCCTACCAAATTGGTGGGGTGACAGGCAGATGTGCTGGTAGGGATAGTGACTCACCGGACGACAGGTTTGGCAGGCTTTACTGGTCTAGTTCCCATTCCCGTTATTCTCATAAACTTTACAAGCTTTGTAAATTAGTTAGCTAGCATGGGACGTGCAAATAGTTTGACCGCCGACGTCCCTGGACCATACTGGAAGTCAGTAGAGCCGCGCAACGGAACCATGGCCTGTGACTTCTGTAACGACTGAGTTCCCTGCAAGCGTGACCCCGAGTTCTCCAAAGACTTGTATTTAAGGCTCCGAGACTCACCGATCCCCGCCCTGGGATAACATTGTGTGACATGCCGATAAAACATACTTAAGGACAGTATCACCCAGGATAGAGATGGAACAAGCGGTTACGTCACTTCTCACATTCTACAACGTGCATCCCCGTCAAGCCAACGTTAGGCAACCTCAGCCTAGATATACACAGCCAAAGTCCTTCGTCTCCTGTACTAGCCAGTAGACCGGCTTTGACAGATTGCACTAAAAGGAAGCATGATGAACTTATTGCGACTGTATCTCAGCAAGCTGGTGAGCTTACATCGCCCATCAACATGAAACGAGAAAGCTCTAAGCCCTTGGTCGGATACCGCAATCACACAACCATCCCCAGCTCAGAACACAAGGTACAAGTGCGAACAGCTGTAGTGACTGTTCCGAGTTAGCTAGGCATAATCTCATTATCTGCAACGCTGCAGAAAGCGATATCACGTTGTTCCAGGAGGAGGCTGATGATCAGCTGCAGATCTACCTAAGCTAGACGCGAAGGATAAGCGTACGCCAAGCAAGCTTCGCAAGTCTCACCCAGACGGATGCCCTCGGCCAATCCCTGTCACGCTCCGCCAAGATTGAAGACGTCGCGGAGGTTCTCTCAGCAGCATTTTCTCTGCTGAGACTCAGTGAATCTTGCCCAAGAGCGAAGACTGACTTCCGTCGGGTGATCAGGGAGACTTGGCGAACGGCATACGGTAACCTCCAAAGTCCCCAGTACGATCGAACATGCAGGTTAGTTGTAAACGGCGTCGGAGAGTTGAAGGATGTGGATACGTCGCAGGCTTACAAGCACGACATTGACCAGTGGAAGCTTATCTATGCCAACAAAACCTAGACGTAGGCGAATGTGCAGCATGGTCTATTCAATGACTTCCATGCTCAATATGCCTGAGCTCCATCTCAGTCCCCAGGCCGTTGGGAACCCCCCGTCACGAGAGATATGTTGTTTATTACGCTACAACGGTAGTGTACGTTGACAAACAACTTCTTAGCTGAGCTCCGACTTCACGCAGATAGACCGGGGTCCCAGCGTGGAACGCCTGTTACTAGTATGCTTTTCTTAGCGGACAGTGCGGTCAAGATGGTCAAAATATTGGGGAGCATCTGTAACCTGCCACCTCCAGTACAGCCGAAACCTTGTTACAGACGAAATCGAAAGGGTCGGCGTAGCTCAGGTAGTACCTGTTACACATCTGAAGGCAGACACTACCTCTCACAGAGGGACAGAGGCTCAAGTATTTCATTGTTGTTATATATTTACCAATGTTCTTCTTGTAAAGAACGAGGTGCAGCAATTGCGACGGCTTGTCAAATCAAAGAAGCCCAAGTTCGTAAGTGGGGTGTAGACGTGGCTAACGGCAAACATATCTGATCACGAGATAGAACTTCTTGATTATTCTGTCTTTTGCAAGGATCGGTTAGCCGGCAGAGGTAGGGGCGTAGCAGTTGGTGTTGGTGCTGAATTACGTGCGGCCCTAACGAGAGGATCAACTCTGATTTCAGCTCAAGAGTCCCTGTGGATAAACAATAGGGCACTTCAGTTATCATACGCCAGTGTCGGCGCCGTTTGTCGTGTCCCGTCCGCAGCGCACGAATGAAATGAAAGGATGCATAGTTTCATTAGGCAGGCCATCGCAACCCCTGACAGTCGTGTCATCATTCTAGATGACTCCAACCTTCCGCATGCAGGTCTCTTCAGCGGGCTAAAGTCCGGTGCTGAGGCCACTGAGTTCCACAATCTCGTGCGGGAAGCAGGAATCGCTGAAAATGCCAGTCAACCTACAAGGTGGAAAGAAGGTCACAGACCATACCGGCTGGACACGGTGTAAACTACTGAACCACATACGGCGGTTGTAGTCGAAGTTGGTTGCCATTGTGTGCAAGTGACCATGCCACATTCAGTTTTCGCTAAGTATGCGAAGTCATGGTCACCCGCCCCTAAATGTCAACCCTACGCAATTTCACACCAGCAAACTTTCGAAAGATGCGGGAACACTTATACCAGGCCACCTGGCCATTACCCGAAAAATCTCGAGGGGTTGACAAACATCTAAAGGTGTATTGCGTAAGCTCGAACACCGCGATAACTAGTTCAGTCCCACTTTACACTCCATGCCCCACCTGCAAGTCGTCCTGGCTCAAACCATCGACCAAGCGTCTAATGAAAGAGAAGTGGGCCCTGTGGGATGCATTTCTCCTTAAAGGAGATGGCGCCTCACACCTGGCATACAAATGCTGTCGTAATCAGTGCACAGCAGCCGTACGCGCCGACCGTAGGGCTCACCAAGTATCACTTGCGAGATCCATCGCTGATTGCCCTAAAAGATTCTTCGGGCACATGGCCTCCCTGACCAGGTCGAAAGCTGCCATATCATCTCTCATGGACCTTCAGGACTCTCTACCTTCTAATTCTGAGGCAGCTGAGATATTACGTGCTCAGTATGCATCTGTCTTCAGCAACTCCGCCGAGACGGAACCATGCGCCACGGTTTTCTATCCGGATCGTTCCTCGGATTCATCCCCTAACTTCACCCCGGCTAACGTACACGCTAAGTTATTCCGGCTGCGTGCTGATTGGTTTCTGGGGCTTGACGAGGTGATCCCGAAAATACTGAAAGAATGCGCGGATGAGCTGGCGGAGCCGCCTTCTCTCTTGTCCTGACCCCCCTATTATAGTGGTTGCACTTTTGCCACTTGGAAGCACGGCTTCATCCCTCCAATCTGTAGGGGTGGAGATCGAACGAACGCCAGTAAATTTAGACCGATTGCCCTATTACTGACAACGTCAAAACCGATGGGAAACATAGCAGACAATTTTGTAAGAAACTATCCAAGCATACTCACTGTTGGCACCAGAGAAACACAGCTTCAGCAACGGTCATTCAGGCATGACCAATCTGCTGATTGCCGCTGATTAGTGGACTAGAGCTACCGAAGAATGCACTCCGGTTGGGGCTATGTTTTTGGATTTACGGAAGCGTTCGATAAACCCGACTACAATGTGCTGCTGGACAAATTGAATAATATGAGCTTATGCAGCGAGGTTTGTTTTTGGCTCAAACAATACCTATCCTGTCGCACTTACACAGTTAGAGTTAATGGTGAGCTATCCAGGCCGTTCAACGCCACATCTGGAGTGCCACAAGGCTCTACACCGGGTGCTCTCTTATTCTAGTTCTAAGTTAATGACCTGCCGGGCGTGAGCTACGCTCCCGTTATGATGCATGCTGACGATACGTAACTATGACGCATTTCGCACACGGTTGAAGGTGCAGAAGACTTTCAAAGAGACCTAGATGCCTGCATCTATGGTCCCTGGAAAACCGATCGCCCTTCAACACGTCCAAGTCGAAGACTATGCACGTTCGTCATCACAGCACTAGAACATATCGCGTCAGTGGTGCTACCCTAGCCACTGTCCACCAGGAGCGCGACCTAGGTACCGTTGTTACATCAGACCTCTCCCCTAGTACTAACATTATGCTGTTGGTAAAGAAAGCCAGCAGCAGGCTAGCTATGCTTAGTAAGGTTCTTGGGAATTTCCCAGTCGAAAGATTTCAACTCATCTACGGCACACTGGTAAGGCCACTGCTGGAAGTCAACATTCAGGCATGTGCGCCGTACTGGAAGAAAGACGTCACTGCTCTAGAGGCTATCCAGAGACGGACCACTGAGAAGGTTGGAAGTCTATCTTCCTTGTCGTATGAAGGCTATCCGTCGAAACTGGAACTACTCTCTTAGCCTGCAAGCGTTTGAAAGGCGACCTTATGATAACACACAGTATCCTACGCTTCCCGATTCACCCCCCAAAAAATGTTTCCACACTTGCCGACACAGTGAATCTCAGGGGCCATAAGTACAAGGTCTCCATACCACGTAGTAGCCTTTTTATGCAGACGGCATAGTTTTGCTGTCCGAGTCTGTTCGACATGGAACGCACTTCCGGCGACGATTGTCATGGCACCGTCAGTCGATGCATTCAAGAGGCAACTAGATGACCGGAGTGTCCCAAGATGGCCGTTGGCATTCAGGCACATGTAGCCCCATGTAACGTCATTGTTGTAATCTTCTTCTCACTCGACTTTTCTCATTTCCCCCTACCCCCTCCTCATAGTCGTCCCTTTCTTGCGTTACACAACTAAACGGCACAACCTCTCTAGGTGCCCGACTGCTGCTAGCCGGTCCAACAAAACACACATTCATCATTTCAGGAGTTCACGTGATCGGCGCGGACGGGCAATGACCAAACTGAGATAGAATATGTTGTGAAACGGAAACCGCATACAACCAACTCCCACCGGAATACCTCAAGGCGGGGATACTGCACATGTATTATGCTTCCAGCTCTGCAAGGAACCAGTGAAACCAGTTAATTGCTCAGGGAACGGATGTGTTCCAGCGTGCTGCTAAGGTACCTACTCCGGTTCAAATCTCTTTTAGTAGCCCGTTCGTTACGGGTTTTTTTTAAATAAACAGACGACCACGTACGAGATCAAATCGAATACCAGGGGTGATGGCTCATTTTAACGGTGCCATCTCGGCTTACGCTCTGCATCTGCCTATTGGTTGTGTCTACGATCCGTCTGATTGGTGGCTTAATCCCTTATCTGTGGAATCAAAGTAGACACGATGTGACGAAATCTCTGGACACGCGTGTCGTGCCAAATAATGTTTCTTGTTTGCTTGTGTCGCCCCTATCGGCGAGCTAGACGTTATCAGGTTTCGATTTGTGTTTATCGGAGGCTGAACGTGTGTGCCCACCTGGGATTAACTGTTTATGGAATAGTGTGACCTTGACTACCCTGCGTGCGGTATTGTTCCAGCCCCCGATTAGTATCCCAGTTTGCTTTTGCATTGTCTTGAGGATTTTTGTGGGTTAGGATTGTAGTAGAACCAAGAAATAAATTAAAAGTGTTACAAAACAGTTTGAACTAACTGTCCACGGTAGATTCCACCACACAAAGTCCGCTCTATGTTGAAACAATGTTCGAACATTGTTCCAAAGTTCGTTCCAGAATTCGTTGGAATTTCTGTCATTCAAGAGGGTCCTCTTGGATGACCGAAATTCCAACGAATTCTGTTCTCCCGATGTGCTAAAGGGGATTGTTGCCACAGATAGCTTCTGGTAACAACGGCCATGTGAAAGTGGGAGCCAAGGCGAGCGTGGACGAAGTGTGTATGGACGTGGTGTTTCTCGACTTCAACAAGGCTTTCGACAGAGTGCCGCATAATCATTTGCTCACCAAGCTGTTAGCGTACGCTGTCAGCTCGCCTATAATAAATTGGATAGCAGACTTCCTCCGTAGTAGGTCATTCGCTGTTAGGGTCAACCAGCAATTATCTGAATGGCTGCCTGCCCCAAGTGGTGTGCCACAAGGGTCAGTGCTCGGGCCCTTGTTGTTTCTGGTTTACATCAATGATTTATTGGACCAGTTGCAGTCGCCTGCCCTCGTCTTCGCTGATGACATGAAAGTGTGGAGGACAGTCTCTTCAGACGAGGATAGCGAAATATTGCAACTGGACTTAGATACGATTTCAACATGGACAGTTCAATGGAGCTTGCCTCTAAATCCCACAAAAATGCTCCTTCATGCACCTGGGAGATATCAGGGATGTCAAGGCATACCATGTTGGAGGTCACCTGTTAACACTAATACAAAACATGACCTCGGGGTGCTGGTGTCAAACACCCTCAAAACTGAGACGCTCACAACACAAGCTCGTGTCAAAGCTAGGAGTGCTCAGGGGCTATCCATCGATCCTTTGCTAAGTTGTCCAAGGAGGCCTTTTGCTTACTCTTCTCATCTCATGTTCGTCCGAGACTAGAGTACGGCCACGCCGCAGTGTTCCCCTGTACACAAAGTGAGGTAGCTCAACTTGAAAGAGTACAGAGGGCACCACACGCATGGTTGTTGGGATGAGGGGCCTCTCGCGTAACCGGCGGCTTGGGTATCTGGACATGCACTCACAGAGTTACAGGCGATCCCGCGGGGACTTTAGTGTGATACGCCGCATTTTGCGAGGTGACACGGGCGAGCAGCTCAGAGCAGACTGTCCCTTCTTAAACGTGCACACATTTCTGGGTCATCCACTCACAATTCTCAAACAGCACTCGGGGTGACTTCACGCCGTATTCCGACTGTCACGGTGGGCCGTCAATAGTTGGAATGCGCTACCGGCGCAGGTGGTGTTAGCATCCAATGGTGTGGTCTTTAAGCGGCTCCTAGATGCACATATGATGGCGCGCTGGAAGGAGGATAGTTAACGCCCTGCTTACTCCGGTGTCGAGACGCTCAGTGAAGAGGCTCACACAGTCGGCGACTCCTGCCTTCTATCAATGAACAATGATCAGTGAACAAAAAACAATACAGGTAGTTCATCTGTACAATGAACGTAACAGGTGCGAAAGTAGTTTGTAGCAAGAGAGTGAAAAGGTAGCAAACTCTACAAGCTGTCAGGTTGTATGCTGACTACAAATGCTTCCAGTGGCACATTTTTGTCGTTTTGTATCAGATTTACTAAGGTCGTCGGTAATACAGCGTGTCGTTTTGACTTTCACCATTCCGTTACGTTTTCTCTCGCAATGCTGTAGCTCCTAACTGATTCTACACGTTAAGGTCTTTAAAGCTGTATTTGTTGCAACAAGCGGGCTGTGCTCCCATCTCTAGTCTATCACCGCAGTGTTACTTCGCGTTCAAAACACAAACAAGACACTAGGAGCTTCCATTCTCATCGTTGTTTATTAGGTATGAATTACATTAGACGCTAGATATTCGGGGAAAATAGTACACCAGCTAATCCTTGCATATGAGTTCATACGAAATGCAGGTATGCAGCGAATGTTTGTAGAAATGCACGCATACGTACGTGCACGTATACGTGCTGGCGTGCAAAGGACGGACGGTGTCTGAATGGACATTGACCAGTAAGAATGTTTATCTTCAGGTCGCAAGCCGAAGCGTTCTCAGATGTTCCCATATGCGTATGACCTGTCACGAGTAGTGGTAACAGTTTCCTAGACGTGCATTCCAGTTGGCGTTGTTTCTGTATTGGCATCATCATCATCATCAAGATCATGGTCGTCATATCATCATCATAGACAACAATACATCAGTGGTTCACGCTGATGCTCAACTGCCACACAACCACGAGGGAAAAAAACCTTATATAGGAAAAGAAGTGAAAAAGAGGGGGGAGGGGAAGGGCACACTAGCTATTAAAAATAACACGGTACTGATCAAACTCAGCACGAATGCCTATACCTTTGCACAAACAAACACGGAAACTGTAATGTGAAAGTTAGCGTCACAGCAGACAAACTTTCCTACGCTTTCACTGCCCGATCAATTTAGTACACTCACTTCACAGACAAGAAACTCGGCCAAACAACAACAACATTCACGCCACTGAGCTCGATTAGCCGTGCTCTCACCTAACGTCTCAAGCCACCGACTCTGTGAGTCGCGAGGGTTCTGGCCCGGGAGACGAACCCGATCTACAGTGACCAACCCCGTGGTGAACGATTTCATTTGTCTATGCCAGGTCATCATCTGTTCACCTCGCACTTTACGCCAGTCGGCCGCAGCGTCGGCAAAGGTGCTCGCTGTGACAAACGACTAGCTGGCATCCTCAGTGTGTGACACCATTCAAGTCTGTGTAAGTATAGCGACTGAAACAGAAGAACTCGTTGAACAAACAGTGCCAAACAGCTGCTTTCCAACCTCGGTGGTCAAATACCTGAAGACGGTTCACGTCCTCTACTCTGAGCGGCCAGGTTTCGCTGCCGTAAAGTAATACAGCCCTCACTGTTGTCTGATATACGCGACCCTTAAGCTTCAGAGAAATACCTCTGTCGCCATAGGTGCCTCAGATTGGTGTATACCGCCCTAGCCTTGGAGGTATGCGCTTCTATTTCATTCCTCACACTCCGCCGTCCCCGTTGATGCAGCTTCTCAGATATACAATCCGCAGTATGTAACAGAGTAGAAAAGACATGGAGGAAGGAAAAAAAGAGGTGAGATGTACACAAATATTCGCAACACAATCTCTGTTGAATTTTTGTGCGCCGTATTAGACAGCCTCCTCAACCAAAGATGTTCATTGTCATTCTAATCCTAGCCAGTATGACAGTAACGCCATACTGTCCATGTCTTCGTACCCAGCAACCAAGCCATGAGCTGACCACCAGGCTTCCCTTTCCAGCCTAACCCACCATTTATAAACAAGCCACGGTATGGCAGGCGGTGACTTCGTACTTGTGACCGTGCTAACGAAGCATGTGAGACAAAGTCATCCTTCTCACCATGTTAATTAATTAGTTAATTAATACACATATGTCGCACTAGGGGTGATATCGATCTTGGGCGATTTTTGCGCTCTTGGCGAGATAATGGATGGTGGACTTAGGTTCCCTGTCTCATAACCATAAAGTACATTTTCTGTTAATGATTCACCTTCCTCTAGAGGATAAATGGGACTTCAGGTTGTATGCTCTTCAATAAAGCTGTTTGTGTTACGTTAATTGTTGTGCGTCGACTTTACGCTGAGGCGTAGATTGACGCTGATTTGTAAGGTATGCCTTTATTTATGAATTTCATGAATAGACGTTGTTGACGACTGGCAAACTTACAAACTATGACAACTGTTCTACTCGATTTTATGCAGCCGAGGTCTGCCAGGATCAAGAGACTGTTTTGGTCAACTCGTGCTGATTCTTTAATAAGTGATATCAAGTAAATACAGTCATGAATGTGAATAAACTTACATCCAGGGTAGTTAATTCGAGAAAGGTAGTCCGCGGCCACGTAGCATCAAATGATAATACTGTAACGTAGTCAGACCAACAAATCATGTGTACTGCGATTAGTAAGAAAACTTTAAACGAATGAAGAGAAGAAGCAAATTCCGATTCGTCAACGGAATTTTCAAACAAATCAACTGATCCTTTCACTTACTGTCTTGTTACTATTTTAACTAAAATTGTTTTGCAGTTATGCTTGAGTAACAATTGTCCCTCCTCGATATGCCTGCCGAATGATGAGTGCATTTTTGGTTGTATTCGTTGCTGTTTTCAGTGGTTAGCATGTTGAACGTTTTGTAAACTTCACACCTGATCCTCTTTTCTCGTATTGTGCCATCAGATGGCTTTTTGGATTTGAAACCATAATACCAATTTTAACCTGTTTACTCAATGTTGATGACTGTTTTTCGCCTATACCTTCCGCAGGAAACGGTGAAGAAACTTCGTCTGAAAGTTCCGGACACAAATGAACCACTTGTGGCAAAATCTCTTGCTACTTCTTGGCCTGCTTGCAAACTGTGGACACTTGATTATTTAAAAGAAGCTATTAAATCCGCTGTGAAGTTTCGTCTGTCCAAAAAGCAAACCCCTTACGTCCACTGGGAACCTGACTGTTTGTACATTTCTGCTTCGATTGAACAGTTCCGTGATTGGTTGAAGGGACCAGTTTCTCCGGAAAATCCTTTTCATGCTTACTCACCCAAAACTTGGTGGGCATATGCGGATTATGTGTATATGACGCCTGAGGTAGGTTTCTCAAGATTGACGAAGGACGTTTTGTGGGATGAAACGTTTCAAAACGACACTGGTCAGCCACCCAGTTCTACATTTTGGCTAGGATCCTCCGGATCAAATACTCTTTGTCATTACGACACCTATGGCGTCAACTTAGTTGTTCAGATTTTCGGAAAGAAACGTTGGACTTTGTTTCCTAATTCAGACGGTCGCTTCTTATATTCAACGCGTCTTCCATTGGAAGAGTCAACTGTGTTCAGTGAGGTCAACTTTCCAACACCCGATTACATTTCGCATCCTCTTGTTTTAAAGACCTCCCCCCGTGCTGTGCTCATGGAACCCGGTGACATTCTTTTTGTTCCACGTGGTTGGTGGCATTTCGTCCAATCTATGGACGACGAACCCGTCACGTGCTCTGTAAATTGGTGGATTGATCAACCTGAATTTGACAATTCTGTTCGATTGCGGGAAGGTTTGACCCAGTTGCTCGGGTTTTCCTTGTTTTCTAGTTGCACGTCATTGGAGCCTGAGAAATGGTTACATCCTGCCGAGAGAACCGTATTCAATTCTGGGAATTGGTTCCCATTACTGACTGATATTATTCGTTCGTTGGTTTTGAAAAGGCAAACCGTTCCACCCGACGGCTCATCAACAGCTTCTGTAGAGTCCGTTTGGCAGCCATTATGTCCAGGAGATATTAGGGACATTTTCCCCCCGTCTATGTTTTCTTCCTCGTCTGCTCCCTCCAACCCTCTGGACCATAGATGTATAATGAAAGCTTTCCTAAAACCCGATGTAATCGATTTAGTAGCACGCCATCTTGAGTCTGGTAATCCACTTTAACCAATAGAAATGTTGCCCTTGTCTTTACACTTTTGAAGAATGCTCCCGTGGTTGACACATTTTTAATCGAGGCCTTTTTTTGCTAAAAAAAATTTTTTTTCAGGATACCAACGCACACAATGTCCAGTGCAGCTATGAAAAAGAACTTACAAGTTCGATGGTTACACCACTTCGATTGAAATGCAAATTCCGCACTGGACAATGTGTGTTGTCTAACCTGACGAGCGAGTCTACGCTGTGGGATTTGATGAACTCCGTTAGCACGGCTGTTGGCGTGAACACGGCTGATCTGACGCTGTTTGTTGGCTACCCTCCGAAACAGTTAACTTGCTCTGGTGAATTGCTCAATCGGAAGCTACATCAGGTAGTAGATTTCAGCGCTTTTGTTTTCTGTGCTTTTTCTTGGAACTATATACTCCGTTGTTTGTTACGTTTTTCCACTGCCTTCATATTCCACTCACCATTAAAGCCCATGGCTATTGAACCATAGTGGAAAAAGATTTTGCTTAGGCAAAGGCATCACATTAAATTACGTGTGTGATTGAATACATAAAACTGAATATGTATGGTGTGTACCCCATTTTTCGTTCAGACGTGACTCGATATTTAAGTCCCTGTTAAGTGGGGCTTCTGTCCTGTTGGAGAACACCAACACTTCGAACGAATGTTCCGACCAAATAATCTAAACCCTGACCGATTGTGAACGCCCTAGGAATTACGATACTGCAAAGCAAGACAATAGAGAAGACAGACAGCGGTCTATCAATGACGTATATAGTCATTTGAACCTCCGACCTGACAATACCAGCGAAAATGCGGCTATATTTTGATAGCTTCGTGACTTTGAGTACCGCGTAAAGACAGAGGCAGTTATTCAAATGAACGTGAAGTCCGTATCTAATGATTGGCCTATGATACTTTAAATCTAATTTCAGACTATCGTTCAAAGGATTGGTGTACCTTCCACTGTACAAATCCTCTGAATATGTTGGTCGTAGGATCGAAGTCGCAGATTGATCTGCCTAGGTGTCGCTGCTCTCCACGTCCGGCCTATCCAGCGTCCATGCTAAAAGTAGTATAAAAGGTTATTTTTCATAATGCTGGGTGACACGTCAGGCACCGAGTGTTGTAGACAGAAGGTATCCGGGAGAACAACTTTACGGCAAGTCATTCTCCCGTTGCGTAAGGTGGGAGATATCCGTGAGTTAGTGTTGATTAGCTTGGCACAGCCAGACATCGCCTTCAACTTGCACTTCGTAGAGAACGTCTCTAAGATGCTTCTGAATTCGACCAATGGTCTATCAAACTGAACGGCTCCGGCACTGTTTGGCCGATGTGGAAGTCTCAGAGTTCCCAACCGTGGTGTCTGTTGAACTGTTCTTTCATGGTTCTCTTTATGGTTCCCGATGTGATCGTTGATGGTTGAAATGATTTCAATGGTGCCCGAACTTCTCGGTCGATAGTGATTCCAGTCGGAAATATTCCGCCTGGTGTTTGTGGACTTGGTGTCGTCCGGTAATGTATTGGTGGTCGTAGTTTCCTCACCATAAGCTTCATAAAGAGCCCTTTTGAACGTGTCCTTAAAACCCTCAGCCTGGTCGTTAGGCTTCGGATGAAGGGATGGCGAACGAATGTGTTTGACACCATTCTGTTTTAAGAAATCTGCGAATGTCGACGAAGTAAACTGGTTTTAGTCGTCACTCAAGCGTTTCTGGGCATCCGAATATATGGAAAATCTTCTTAAGCCGGCAGGTAGCAACGACTGTTGTGGTCGTCTGCATCAGTGTGATCTCCAGAAATTTGTTGAAGACATCCACATATATGGGGAATTTCCGTCCCTGAAGTGGTCTTGTGAAATCCAAGTGAATTCTGAATCATGGCGCTATCGGGCCGGGCGACGATTATAGTGGAGTCTTTGGAGGTGCCATAGACACTAGCTCACAATCGTGAGCATACCAGCTGTTCTGACTCTTCGTCTGTCTCTAGTCACCAGTCGTAGTTGCGTACTAATGCCTTCGTTTCGTTGTTTTTCGGATATATGGCATGAGATTGACGAGCTATTTTGGTCTGTGGTTCCATCGGTATTACAACACATTCTCCAGACGGAAGACAATTTCTGAAAGTAGATAAGGAGGAGTCTCTTCGGTTGTCCTGTACCAGGTCCCCTGGAAGTTCTTAATGCGGTCATCATGTGTGAACATGTGGTAATACAGTTCGGAGTGTTGTGTCGAGTTTTGCTCTCAGACGCTCCGGTACCCGGGTAAACGGGTGGGATAGCTCAAGGCCACCGGGCGAGTTTCCAGGCTGTGGATTGGGGAATGGTCTTCCATGTGGGGCTAACTGCGAAATAATCGGAGTTATCTGGGCGAATAAGCGGTTGTGTACAGTGATCGGTAGTACTACCAGAGCGTGGTGGATTCACGGTTGGCAGCCGCGTCTCCTATAAAATGACACATAAGCCTTTTGGCGGTACGGCGACATGGCGCATTTTACGAAGCCACAAAAGGGTTTCAGCTCCTCCAATGGGACCACTTGGGCTCACGGACAGCATGCCATCCGTCTGGCGTGTTGTCCGTACGGCGTAGGGACATCTTCAGTCTCCAACAACTATGGGCAAACCGCGAGGAAGGTATACGAATCACCTCGGTGACTGCCGGTTTCTACGGGTACACAGGATGTGCTGGATAACTTCAGTGGCTGGCCTCTATTCGAAGAACCAATTTTGTTACCAGTCTGGTCATCGGCACCAGCCAACAGGAGGCAGGTCTCTACAGCCCTGTCGGTCTTGGACTCCGTGGCTAGACGGATCTGTATCAGATGCGACCTGATATGATGAATCCTCGAACTTCTGCGCTGTTCCCCTCTCAGCCTCCTGTAAGGTGCATTGGACATCCTGGATGGATGAACTCTATCCAAAAGACGTATGAATAGAACCACTAGTCACCGGCCCCCAATGGACTGTGAACTCCGTGCTTCGCCCCGCTGCCTTGTGGGTTAGGTTTCTTTTGAACCAAAGGCTCCGGGTGGGGCTCCTCAAGCCAACCTCCTTCTTCGTCTGGGCAACCGAGAAGTATTCTCCCGTCACACTTGTGGACTTATAAACTTCCATTAATTGTGGGCTCTGTCTTGTCTTCCTGTCACGACATTTTGGTCGAGGTGTCGGCGGTCCGGCATTGCTTCTTATGTCACATTTTACTGCACTAAGCCAGTTTGTCTCCCCCCACTTTTATCAAATAACTCTATAATTGATTGCCCCGCTCATCCCGTTTTCACACACACACGGTTGGCGGCATCCGAAACGGATTAGCCTGTCACAGTGACCGAAGCCAGAGGACGCCTGCGCTTCAAACCATCACCCCAAGTGGCTTGCGCTGCACCACTTGTGGTTCCACTCACACACCACGTATCCGGTGTAAACCCGAAGGAATAAGACCAGTAGGTGTGTGAGTGAGGCCTTTGTGTCCAGCCGGCCAATGCTGGTTAGCCAATTGAATGGCTAGCAGGAAAAGGAAACCCTTATCTCTCGGAAAATAAACAGAGAGAGACTACAATGACAAGATCTAAACTGAGAAGAAAGATATGTAAAATGTAATACAAGAAGCATTTCAGTATACGAGTGAATGTTAGTGCATTCTAGAGAGGATGAAGATAAGAAACAAGATTCAGATTGGACTACGAAAAGAACAGGCAAACCATTCATCATACAATACACCAACAAAGCTGAAGATAACAATGGGTAGAAGACCGCAGACACCCAGGTTTCTGAAAGGAGAAGCGGATTAGTAGCCAAACGACCATATTCTTGGTCGATGCAATCAGTAACAGAGATGCTGACAGATATACTGTCATGACCTACCTCAGCCTATCGTACTCGTCGTCTCTTCGCCGACGGTGCACTATGAGTACGCTGGTGACCTACTAATCCGAGGTGGCCAGCTCATTAATGGCCGCACACATCGCAACGCCATGTAGTCATGTCACCACGACCTATGGCACCAATAGTTCCCTGGTGTACCGCGCATTTTCGTTCTCGACCGTGCAATAACTGTTCTTTGAACTGGCGGACGCCCGTTCAAATCGTATTCCTTCAGGCCGTTTGGTTCAACGCTGAGTCTTCCCAACATCTGAAATCAATTTT
>LOND01000296.1:6805-17795 GCA_014220965.1 Paragonimus kellicotti
AATGTTAATGAACGAAGGCTCAAGGTCGACTATAGACCACACAACAACACTCTAGTAGGAAAACATACATTCATGGAACTACAGAATCTGTTACTGGTGGCTACAAAAAAGAATCAGATCACGGGTATTTGAAGCTAACTAGGACGAACATACCAAGAATGTGAGGATAATCCGGACTACCCAAAACTGCATTCGATTGGAGTTTATCCCTGACGTGGATAATTCAGCGTGCCGTTAATTCTGTCAGTTTATGGTCGAACTTATTAATCCTATCCATGAGATCCACAGCCCGGACCGTCTGTCGAAAAGCCACATGAAGTGAATAGTTGTTGGGATTCTCCTCATTTGCGCCCTCATTGGATTACAGGCACGGTTTGGTGCGAACGCATTTTCATAAAAAGAGGAAACTTCGTAGGACAGACTGTATAAAATCAGAAGAGAAGCTCCTGATGCGAGTGGACTGAGTAGCTAAATCTCAACGGCGATCAGCATCGAAGAAGTAAGCCTTGATCAAATAGCCTTACAAACAGAAAACACAACGCCGACAATGCATGTAGAAAGTTGAAAACTGCTATTAACCACACTTATCCTGATATGGAGTTGCGTCTGTTATCAGCGGCATTACTGTTTACCGTCACGATTGCTCTTCCACCGAAAACTCTGCCTCTCACTATCTTCCACTACACCTGCAGTTGCGGTGAGGTCTGAGTTGGTAGAAATGACCAAAGTTTGCGACAGAAAAATGCAGAGCAATGCTTCATATAACATGTGCAGATGCTGACTCAAAATGAGGTGACATATAAACATCCGAAAAGAACTCTGACAGTTTTGGCTAGAGAAACACGTCATCGTAACAGGTCATGTGGCTGACCTCCAGTTCGTTCACTTAACCGTAACATCGCTATGTTTGCAGTTCACTAAGCGAGGTTAATCAAACATCACACGAGGACTGTGTTGGCGCATTATAAGAGTGTTGAGGTATTATGGGATTGTTGAGTTTGTGTGTTCTTAGAATGTGTTGATACGGTCACTCTCGTCAACGTGGGACTGAAACACTTTTCCTCTTCCTTGTCACATATACACCTATGTAACGTTTGTTCATTCGTTCGCATTCTATGTAAACGACTGATAAGAATGAACGAAGAACTCACCTCTCGCAATGTAGGTCTTTTTGCCGTCTTGGTGAACCGGATAAAAGGTCAGTGTTTCAAACACCAAATACCTACTGGTGAATGGTCACTGAATTGATTCGGAGGTATTGTCCCACATATTAGGACATCGTGATAAACCGCACTTGTTAGTGTATTGAATCGATGGATATTCTTTGATTCGAATAGCCCCATGGATATTCATTGATTGTCTCTCTCCTGGGCAAATCAGTTAACAGTGATGCTAAGATTACCCTAACAGTAAACAAGTGATCTTTGATGTTTCACTCGAAGTCGCTTTGTTCCTAATGATTTTGACTATGAAAAGCTGTAGCCTTTACGTTTTTAGATTGAACAAAATGCAAGATATGACCGTGTCAGCTCACAACCTATGTCCTTCGATTCCGTTGCTTGTCAGCAGGATCCGGCATTCTACGTAGAGGTATAGCCAAGCTATTTGTCAACAGTGGATGAGGAATAGACACATTGTAACAGATGTGTAACCAACGCGGCTAAATTTATGTGCAAACGGGCTTGCCACTGAAACCGGATGTTTACGGATGGAAGCTTGTTTAATGTCGTCAATAGTAATAAAGATGTACGCATTTAATAGAAAGTGTAATACATCGTGTACAAGACGAACGACGAGTTACGAATGGAAATCGGTAAATCGTAACTTTTTTTTCGGCTACGAACCTGAGAAGAGGTGGTGGTCGCAAGTTCAGTTTAAGAAAAATTGAAGTACATCGTTAAACAACACATTTGTGTATAAACTCACACATACTTAAAATTCCCAGCGAGTTTACAAGCGGAAATTCGTTTGCAGATCATATGATGTCATAAGACGATCAGTTCCTTGAAAATTTAATGGGATAAGTCAGTATATGCGGGACGATGACAACCTCGTGATTCGGTACAAACGCGGTTTTGCAGCAGACATGTTAGCGCAAGCCAAGAACACTTGCATTTCATACAGATTGAACATCACCCACAATTGATCGCAGCTGTCGCATTCCCATAGACTTTCCAGTCGGCCCCTTTCGAAAAGAAGCACTAGACTCGAGTTTCGCTCTCATTAGAGCTCGTCAGTAGTGCATATCCTTGCCACTGCCGGGACTAGAACTCCGGCCATGCTTTCATGAGGCAACCGTGTTTACCACTGCGCCATTGACCTCACATTAGGCACGACCGAATTATCATATGTGAACGCTCAACCACTTTCGCTTGTGAGTAATGATCAGGTTGCCCGATCGCCTCGAGAGGAGACACAGTTACTGTCTGTTAACTCCAATCGATGACCCCTCGACTAGGACTTCTCTCCAAGTTGAAATCACAGAAATCATTGACTTGTTGAGCGGTATTTTGATTACTGATGAGTAGTAGGGGATTTGGTTTCATACAGATTGAACATCACCCACAATTGATTGTTCAGGCCAATGGCAAACAAAAAAATTAATTTAAAATACAATAGAAGGGAAGGAATATCCACAGTATAGTCTATACGTAGGTTTGGCAAATATTTGATTGAATCATCTATCCGGTCGAGCGAAAACTTTATTTGACGAGCCTTCTTTGAACACTTCTTACATACTACGTCACGTACGTCTTGTTGTCAAGACAACACCAGACAACCTTCAGTCTAGACATGTGTCCAACTCGTTGCCATCACCAGTGCCTGGTTATTTGAGTGATCCAACTCGTTTGTTTAGAACTTTGTACCGAATTATATGCGCCAGTGTTATTTTGTTCCATTTCCTTCCGTTTTTTAAATATTGTTCTAATTTTGTTGAATATGTGTGATTGTATTAGACTGATAACAAATGATGAAAAAATAGTTCATCAGTTTCGTTTTCCAAGAATTAATAAGAAGTCCCGCGAAAACCAAAGCTGTGAGTTATTTCCGGTGTAATGAAAGGTCATTGATCGCTCATTTGAATTAATGACCGATATATGCTGTCTTGGTTTGCTTGAACCTACTAAAGCATTGAATCCGTTATTTAATTCACCCTCTTGAAACGGTTAGCTTAGTGCACAATGTGTAAGCACGTTCAAGTACCAGTCAATAATCACCTGTTCACTTTTTATCAGTACGGTAAATGCATATTTGAACCGACGTGGTTATCACTCGAGAAGGTCTTTGCATAAAAAGTACGGTTTGCCTGATTGTGTTGATGACATCAATCATCATTATATGCAATTTGCAACCCAATTTATTAATATGCGGTCGGATGCTTCTCGGTAGTAGACAAACAAATCCTGCAGAGTTTCATGAGAAAACTCTTGAAAGTTACTAGCCAAATCGTATCTAGTATTGCTTCTTAATTCTCTAGTTTGACCGCATCAAAACTGAAACGTTCGTGTGACGCATTAACTTGGTGTATGTACAAAGTCGACCAGGAGAAGAAATGTCATGGTCGGCGTTTGTATTATTCGGGTTGGGTGCGGTAATTAAGCTGCGTTTTTTTAGTTTTGTTCTCTTTCTTGGAGTTGTTTGTCTGGGAGTGTGTGTTATGCTAGTAGGTTTGTGTTGTTTTTTTTTTGAGTATTTATTTTTTCACAGACAACGCGTGTTTTGAATGTCAGTGCTATTTATCATGTGGTTTAGGTTGTATAGTATTACTCAGTTATATGAGTCCAGATTCGAATACAGGAAAACTAGAGAGTAGCCGATATTGTTTGCTTTATATCCACGTTGCTGCGCTTTTACCGAAAGGGTAGACTGAATAGAGGGTAATAAGTCGTTGTCTGGAGTGATGGGAACATCATGGAGACAGAGAGATAAAATGCGGTTGGTGTGTTCCTGAGGCTCAGCTAAAGAATCGCGATACAGTTGGAAACTGGCCTACTCATTGTGGTTGGTTGAGATATTGATTATATGAAGGTGCTAATAGCCTGACTATCTTGGCTTCCATGGGCCTACCAAAGGGCAGGACAGCTTAAATGCTGACAAATGGGCCTGTTGTGCCTTGGAAGTGAAGGCTTGCTTGGTTTTTGCCGGTCTTTGAGTAGGTACATAAAACTAGACTTTTGTTTGGGCGTATTAATTACAAAGGTTACTTCCGCTAAATTACAACACAGTTATTCCATGTTGTTATTGTCACTAAATATGAACGCGTAGAGATCCCACGACTGAGGTCACTTCCAAGTTGTTTGGGAAACTGAACTGGAGACGCGAGAAAACACTTGTACGCTCTTCAGTTACCTGTGTATTTTGTGTGCATATATGCTTGACTGTAACTTTTGCCTATCTCCTGCGTAATGGTATACTCCAGGATGTTGCATGGAAGAGGGAGACCTGGACACTATAATAACGGAATGTGCAGTATCTGAGCCGCTTCCATCTGCAAACCCTAGGACGAATCTTAGATACCCGATGATCGGATGTTTTTGAACACTGAATTGCTGTAGCAAGCAGCTCAACCGGCATGGGATTAAAGTTCATAGTGATACCTGTACAGTGTGTGTTGGCTAGCTGTGTAATGCATAGGTGACATTTGTGTGACGTATCTTACTCTGTTAGATGGGAGGATTCGGAGTACCATTGGATTTCGCATGATATCAACCCTTTGGAAAAGCGGAAGGATATCAACCTGCTATTCACCAACAGCTGGGACTGATGAGGTCCGTCCAACCTTACCCACCCCACAAGCGAGCGATTTGGACTGTTCGTTGGGACACACCGGAGGAGGGAAAGCTCAGTTCCGGCTGGAATGCAGTCGCAGGTTCGCATGGCGGCTTGGATCGGGACTCAACCGGCGAGGCCAATGGCGCAGAGAATAGGACGTGATGCGGCTTGGAAGGAGGGGGCAGTCCGGAATAGGGCCACAGTGTGAATATGGAATGGTGTGGTTACACACACGATTGCATACCTGGACGAAGCGTAATGTTCGCGTTCAAGGTGATCGAGTACAGTTGGCAGGCAGGAAAGCCTCCCGAATAAGGAAGGCGCTGATTCGCACACACTGAACCAAGCAAGAAGTGAAAATGCAATTGAATGGACCGGTAAAGTGCGCAAAAACGTGAATGTGAGCGCGGAAAACCTAGGGGGTCGTGTTGTGAACGGTTGGAACTGACGTTGAGAAGCGGTACCCTGTCGCAGGGCAGAGAACCGAGCGCCTGCGTAAGTCAGGTAATATAGGCGAGGACGTCTGGTCTCACCAAGAGATATATATGCTTTATTGAACGACGATAGAAGACAAAATCTATAAACAGTTTCACTGCGTTACAGGGCCAGCCAGAAGCAGATAGATAGCCCTATAACTCCCACGGTGCCAGATTGGTTCGTGTTCTTGCTTGTATGTCGATTAATCGTTGATGAGATGTCTATGGGTGATATGGTTTTCGCTAGAGTTTGCTTATATAAAGTGATTTGTCGACCTTCAATTTGGGGAGAGACCTTTAAAATTGACAAGCAGACTCGCCCGGCGAGAACTGACGATTAAAAGAGGCATCCGAAGTTCAGTGAACGACAGTTGCGGGGATGTGAGTTCAGGCGCATGATAAGCAAAGAAACTACAGGCGTCGTAGGTCGTAGTGACTTGACTATGTGGTGGTGCGACTAACTCATTAGCCATACCGGACTGGTAGGATCTGAGTGCACGTTATTAAATAGCACAACGTCTAAAGAGGCTGCAAGTATGTTACACCCAAAATAGCTCTTGAAGTAGATACTTGTTTATTCGCATCAGCCAACGAATCTCGTCATCTGGTAAATCCTGCGCTATTCTTTTCGAAACCTCAAGTCATTGCTGAGTTATTTAAATTCATTCGCCTTTTTCCGGCTTTGTTGGTGAATTCCTGCATTCGTTTGAAAAGTCTGTTTTTGCATTACTCAACTCAAAGATTAAGTTGTTGTTTCACGTGTTCGTAACATATTACAAAATGCAATCAATATAGCTCTCTCAACTAAGGAATATAACTCTTGCGTATATTTTGAACGTCTAGTTCCTTTTGGCCTGCGGCTTGACTTTTCATACAGTAGATGTAGCAATGTGGTGAATGAGAGCAAGGCACTGAAAGACAGAATGCTTGCGCATTACATATCCCCTGATCTTCTTCGTTTCGGTTGCACCCTAACATGCCTGCATGTGAAGGTGAACCACGACCCGCGCGCACGCCGCCACCACAGACGGTAAACGCGACGAGCGAGCGCTCCTTGACTCCGGTACTGTAAGCCGTTACTCCTGAAAACGGATAGCAACCAACCCGGTGTGGAGCTTTTAATAATCACATTCCTCATACCGAGAAGTGGGCAGATGTTACATATATGGCACTAGGCAGACCAGTCAAGTAACACCAAAACGGAAAGGGGAAGAGAGAAAGAGAGAGAAAAAGCTCCCACCGGTTGGTTGCATCCGTTTTCAGAGTAACTGATCACAGTGACCGGAGTCAAGGGAGGCCTGCTCGTCGTGGTTACCGCAACTGTCTTGCGCTGCACCACTCGTGGTTCCCTTCACATGCAGCATGTTCAGTGTAAACCGAAACAAAGAAGATCAGGAGATATGTGAATGGAAGCTTCTGTATTTCAGCTGACTGCTGCTCTATCACCACATGCTACAATTATGTATGAGTCAAGCCGCAGGCAAAGGAATAGACTTCAAAATATACGACAAGAGTAATTTTAGTGTGAGAGTAAGTATGATGCATTTTGTATATGGTTAGAAAGTGAAACAAAAACTTTAATTTTGAGTGAGTATCAAACAAGACTTTCAACGTGCAGTTCACCAAAAAGCCGGAGAAAGGGAATGATTAAAAACCCAGCATGACTTGAGGTTTCGAAAAGAATAGCGCAGGATTTACCAGATGACGAGATTCGTTGGCTGATGCGAATAAACAAGTATCTACTTCAAGAGCTATTTTGGGTGTAACATACTTGTAGCCTCTTCGTTGACGTTGTGTTATTAATACGTGAATGACCTACCAGATGGAGTTAGTCGCACCAACCACATAGTCAAGTCACTACGACCTACGACGCCTGTAGTTTCTTTGCTTATCATGCGCCTGAACTCGCAACCCCGCAACTGTCGTTCACTGAACTTCGGATGCCTCTCTTAATCGTAGTTCTCCGGGCAGTCTGCTTCAATTTTAAGTCTCCCCTAATTGAGGTCGATATTACAACGCGAAATACCTATCTCATCAACGTTCCGACATCGCAGCTTCTGGCCACCGGGATATTGTTTATCTGCTTCTGGCTGCCCTTACAGAAACTGTTTATAGATTTGTCTGTTAGTCGTTCAATAAACCATAATCTTTATTGTCCAACACGCTCATTACCATGCTACGCAGGCGCTCGCGTTTACGAATCAGCATTCCAGTCACAACACGCCCCGTTTTCAGCTCACACGTCGTGTGTACTTCTCTCCGGTTTATGTGTGTGGTCAGCGCCTTCTATCGGGAGGCTTTCCGCCTGCCATTACTCGATCTTGAGCGATAGCTCGTCCAGTTGCACGTGTTGTCCACCATCTATTCACTGTGGCCTTTGACTGATTAGGTCATCCATCCTATTTTGCCTGCCATGCCTCGCCCGTTGATCCGATCCAGTCGAGCGATGACTCATCCGGTCGCCCACGTTGTCCCCGATCTGCTCGCTGTGGGCTTTTGGACGGACCTCCCCCGCGTTGAGGTATTCCGCCAAGTGTTGGAATACTCTCACCTCCCTCTTGATAATCCACCACAATTTTGCCTTAGCCAACAACACTGTCTGGGTATCACTATGACTTTAATCCCATCCGGTTCTGCTTGCTACAGCAATTCAGTGTTCAAAAACATCCGATCATCGGTTATCTAAGATTCGTCCTAGGGTTTGCAGATGGAAGCGGCTCAGATACTGCACATTCCGTTATTATAGTGTCCAGGTCTCCCTCTTCCATGCAACATCCTGGAGTATACCATTACGCAGGAGATAGGCAAAAGTTACAGTCAAGCATATATGCACACAAAATACACAGGTAACTGAAGAGCGTACAAGTGTTTCTGCTCTCAGTTCGTTCCCAAACAACCTTGGAAGTACCTCAGTTCATCCTCTACGCGTTCATCTAGTGAAATAACACATGAATAACTTTGTTGTAATTAGCGGAAGTAACTTTGTAATTAATGCGTTGTTTTGTTACTACTGAAAGCAGCCTTTTCGTGCACAACAGGTTTCCCATTGTCAGCATTTAGCTGTCCTGGCCTTTTTGGTAGGAAATGGAAGCAGTGCTATTGCACCTTCATATACATTACTACTCAACCAAACAATGAGTAGGCAGTTCAATGTCGCGCTCTTAGCTGAGCCTCAAGACACACCAACCACATTATTCTCTGTTATGGATGTGTTCCATCTATCAGAACGACTTATTACGCTCTATTCAGTCTACTTTGGTAAGCTGCAGCAACGTGATATAAAGCAACAAATCGGCTACCTCTCTAGTTTTCCTTGTATTCGATTGGCTCTTCTGGTTACTATCACCTCCCATGTTGCTGAATTCAACACGTGTTGTCTGGTATACTCCTGATAGCTACTCGCACTGCGGATACGCTTTCCACCCACAGATTAGCATGACATTCTTGGTCGATTTGTACATACACCAAGTAATGCGTCACACGAACGCTTTCAGTTTTGATGCGGTCAAACTAGAGAATTAAGAAGCAATACTAGATACGATTTGGCTAGTAACTTTCAAGAGTTTTCTCATGAAACTCTGCAGGATTTGTTTGTCTACTACCGAGAAGCATCCGATCGCATATTAATAAATTGGGTTGCAAATTGCATATAATGATGATTGATGTCATCAACACAATCAAAGACCTTCTCGAGTGATAACCACGTCGGTTCAAATATGCATTTACCGTACTGATAAAAAGTGAACAGGTGATTATTGACTGGTACTTGAACGTGCTTACACATTGTGCACTAAGCTAACCGTTTCAAGAGGGTGAATTAAATAACGGATTCAATGCTTTAGTAGGTTCAAGCAAACCAAGACAGCATATATCGGTCATTAATTCAAATGAGCGATCAATGACCTTTCATTACACCGGAAATAACTCACAGCTTTGGTTTTCGTGGGACTTCTTATTAATTCTTGGAAAACGAAACTGATGAACTATTTTTTCATCATTTGTTATCAGTCTAATACAATCACACATATTCAACAAAATTAGAACAATATTTAAAAACGGAAGGAAATGGAACAAAATAACACTGGCGCATATAATTCGGTACAAAGTTCTAAACAAACGAGTTGGATCACTCAAATAACCAGGCACTGGTGATGGCAACGAGTTGGACACATGTCTAGACTGAAGGTTGTCTGGTGTTGTCTTGACAACAAGACGTACGTGACGTAGTATGTAAGAAGTGTTCAAAGAAGGCTCGTCAAATAAAGTTTTCGCTCGACCGGATAGATGATTCAATCAAATATTTGCCAAACCTACGTATAGACTATACTGTGGATATTCCTTCCCTTCTATTGTATTTTAAATTAATTTTTTGTTTGCCATTGGCCTGAACAATGCAATTGTGGGTGATGTTCAACTGTATGAAACAAAATCCCTACTACTCATCAGTAATCAAAATACCGCTCAACAAGTCAATGATTTCTGTGATTTCAACTTGGAGAGAAGTCCTAGTCGAGGGGTCATCGATTGGAGTTAACAGACAGTAACTGTGTCTCCTCTCGAGGCGATCGGGCAACCTGATCATTACTCACAAGCGAAAGTGGTTGAGCGTTCACATATGATAATTCGGTCGTGCCTAATGTGAGGTCAATGGCGCAGTGGTAAACACGGTTGCCTCATGAAAGCATGGCCGGAGTTCTAGTCCCGGCAGTGGCAAGGATATGCACTACTGACGAGCTCTAATGAGAGCGAAACTCGAGTCTAGTGCTTCTTTTCGAAAGGGGCCGACTGGAAAGTCTATGGGAATGCGACAGCTGCGATCAATTGTGGGTGATGTTCAATCTGTATGAAATGCAAGTGTTCTTGGCTTGCGCTAACATGTCTGCTGCAAAACCGCGTTTGTACCGAATCACGAGGTTGTCATCGTCCCGCATATACTGACTTATCCCATTAAATTTTCAAGGAACTGATCGTCTTATGACATCATATGATCTGCAAACGAATTTCCGCTTGTAAACTCGCTGGGAATTTTAAGTATGTGTGAGTTTATACACAAATGTGTTGTTTAACGATGTACTTCAATTTTTCTTAAACTGAACTTGCGACCACCACCTCTTCTCAGGTTCGTAGCCGAAAAAAAAGTTACGATTTACCGATTTCCATTCGTAACTCGTCGTTCGTCTTGTACACGATGTATTACACTTTCTATTAAATGCGTACATCTTTATTACTATTGACGACATTAAACAAGCTTCCATCCGTAAACATCCGGTTTCAGTGGCAAGCCCGTTTGCACATAAATTTAGCCGCGTTGGTTACACATCTGTTACAATGTGTCTATTCCTCATCCACTGTTGACAAATAGCTTGGCTATACCTCTACGTAGAATGCCGGATCCTGCTGACAAGCAACGGAATCGAAGGACATAGGTTGTGAGCTGACACGGTCATATCTTGCATTTTGTTCAATCTAAAAACGTAAAGGCTACAGCTTTTCATAGTCAAAATCATTAGGAACAAAGCGACTTCGAGTGAAACATCAAAGATCACTTGTTTACTGTTAGGGTAATCTTAGCATCACTGTTAACTGATTTGCCCAGGAGAGAGACAATCAATGAATATCCATGGGGCTATTCGAATCAAAGAATATCCATCGATTCAATACACTAACAAGTGCGGTTTATCACGATGTCCTAATATGTGGGACAATACCTCCGAATCAATTCAGTGACCATTCACCAGTAG
>LOND01000296.1:38547-49104 GCA_014220965.1 Paragonimus kellicotti
TATTGAAGTTGGTTTGGTGCTCCGACCAAGTTGCCTTACGATATACTCTACGTTGTATCGTATTATCCTAACGACATGACATGAACACGTCTAAAATTGCCGTACCTACAGATGAATAGGATTCCAGAGTAAAAGCTATATTTTTGTAGACATAGTTGAAGTGATAGGTTGTGGTGCCAACAGAATCTCATTTCCTCACTCATTAGTAGGATTCTGCTACCTTCGGTATTCCAAACCAGTGTTACAGTGCACCGTATTACGTAATGCTTGGTTCATGTTGTTTCTAGTCTGCGGCAGCTTTCTTGTCTTTGCTTCTATGTCGACGAGTTGAAGGGCTGTTTTTTTTTACCATGCTGCCGCAAAAGGTTTTGAGACTAGTAATGCATTATTTACAGTCATCCTACATACATCCATACGGTCAAAATTAAGTGTGAGAGTGTGTTAAATGCGCTCAAGGCTTCCCTCGTTTGTTTCAAGTAAGATAGTGTACAGGAAACGGTGGCAAACGAGTCCGTTTCTCGGTTGCCTGGCGTCAATCCAAGTACAACAGTGAAGCAGAACGACTTAGAAGTTTGGATGATATGACATAGTTAATGTGTTTACCATGAACGAAAGTTATATTTGCCCTAAGGTAATCAAAAGGGGTATGGCTCGATTGTTGCGTGAAGTCTGCGAGCCAGAGTAAAGTGTATCGCACAAGCTGCTGTAATCAACGGTTGGTTATGGCAGTCACAACTTCCTTTCGTGCACAACACCTAGTTTATCCGAACGCTTTCGGGACGATTAGGCAACGCACTAGCGAAAGTTAGCACATTTGCAATTGGTTAGCATTTGGCTGTGACCAATCATCCCATCTAAGTGAAGAAACGCGTAGCATACAAGCTTGTTTTCAGTGCTTCACAATAAGGCTAAATAGAACAGATTTCTATCGGTTCACTCGGGGTAGTGCATCAGTGGGGTTAAAGAATGCTAATCATTAATGTCCAACTAGTCAGACTCAAGAGGTCTGGCTATGTTACATCAACCACGTGGGTTGTGGACTTGTGTGATAAAATCAGCTCGCCTGTGTAACAGATCTATCCGAGGTATGGATGCATGGCCACGGGAAGTCCAGTTGTTTGACCATACCTTTCTGTGAGCATAACGGGGTTGATTGTAAGCGGATTGCAATAGCCTATGAGATAGCTAATAGACGATCATTCACCCACTTCGATTGCGACTCGCAGACTCGATAGATCGACTTAAACGAATCGACCGGATTGATCAGATGGTTTGGTTCGACCAAAAGCGCACCGATCGCGTTTATCAATCTTCGAGCCAGTCACGTCGGATGATGCTTCCGGATGCGTTCAAATAACCGCCTTGCCGTGCGGCCTATGTACCTTGTTCCACGGGAACGGACGGAACGGTAAACACAAATGACAGCATGTACAGGCAATACATTTTTCACTTGAGGACACAGAACTGGTGTGGAAGTAAATCGGATATGTAATTGGTTTTGTTTATTGTTACGTTAAATCTCCTGATTGTTTCCAGCAGAGCTATCGTCTGTGAATGGCAACGAAATATAGATCTGTTTCTTGCCTACAGTCTGCTACATATATACATTTGTGCTGATTAACATGTGCATACAAATAAAATGCTGTGGATAGACACTTTTTGAGAAATGTGTTAAATATAAGCTGTTTTTCCTCTTCGAGCATATTTTCACGGCCGTAACTAGTAAGCTCCGATGCAAGTTTCTCTTTTCTCTTAAAGGTACGAAGCTATTGAAGTTGGTTTGGTGCTCCGACCAAGTTGCCTTACGATATACTCTACGTTGTATCGTATTATCCTAACGACATGACATGAACACGTCTAAAATTGCCGTACCTACAGATGAATAGGATTCCAGAGTAAAAGCTATATTTTTGTAGACATAGTTGAAGTGCATCAGTGTTTCACTCAGATTTTTCGACTCGTCTCATTAGGTAGGATTCTGCTACCTTCGGTATTCCAAACCAGTGTTACAGTGCACCGTATTACGTAATGCTTGGTTCATGTTGTTTCTAGTCTGCGGCAGCTTTCTTGTCTTTGCTTCTATGTCGACGAGTTGAAGGGCTGTTTTTTTTTACCATGCTGCCGCAAAAGGTTTTGAGACTAGTAATGCATTATTTACAGTCATCCTACATACATCCATACGGTCAAAATTAAGTGTGAGAGTGTGTTAAATGCGCTCAAGGCTTCCCTCGTTTGTTTCAAGTAAGATAGTGTACAGGAAACGGTGGCAAACGAGTCCGTTTCTCGGTTGCCTGGCGTCAATCCAAGTACAACAGTGAAGCAGAACGACTTAGAAGTTTGGATGATATGACATAGTTAATGTGTTTACCATGAACGAAAGTTATATTTGCCCTAAGGTAATCAAAAGGGGTATGGCTCGATTGTTGCGTGAAGTCTGCGAGCCAGAGTAAAGTGTATCGCACAAGCTGCTGTAATCAACGGTTGGTTATGGCAGTCACAACTTCCTTTCGTGCACAACACCTAGTTTATCCGAACGCTTTCGGGACGATTAGGCAACGCACTAGCGAAAGTTAGCACATTTGCAATTGGTTAGCATTTGGCTGTGACCAATCATCCCATCTAAGTGAAGAAACGCGTAGCATACAAGCTTGTTTTCAGTGCTTCACAATAAGGCTAAATAGAACAGATTTCTATCGGTTCACTCGGGGTAGTGCATCAGTGGGGTTAAAGAATGCTAATCATTAATGTCCAACTAGTCAGACTCAAGAGGTCTGGCTATGTTACATCAACCACGTGGGTTGTGGACTTGTGTGATAAAATCAGCACGCCTGTGTAACAGATCTATCCGAGGTATGGATGCATGGCCACGGGAAGTCCAGTTGTTTGACCATACCTTTCTGTGAGCATAACGGGGTTGATTGTAAGCGGATTGCAATAGCCTATGAGATAGCTAATAGACGATCATTCACCCACTTCGATTGCGACTCGCAGACTCGATAGATCGACTTAAACGAATCGACCGGATTGATCAGATGGTTTGGTTCGACCAAAAGCGCACCGATCGCGTTTATCAATCTTCGAGCCAGTCACGTCGGATGATGCTTCCGGATGCGTTCAAATAACCGCCTTGCCGTGCGGCCTATGTACCTTGTTCCACGGGAACGGACGGAACGGTAAACACAAAATGACAGCATGTACAGGCAATACATTTTTCACTTGAGGACACAGAACTGGTGTGGAAGTAAATCGGATATGTAATTGGTTTTGTTTATTGTTACGTTAAATCTCCTGATTGTTTCCAGCAGAGCTATCGTCTGTGAATGGCAACGAAATATAGATCTGTTTCTTGCCTACAGTCTGCTACATATATACATTTGTGCTGATTAACATGTGCATACAAATAAAATGCTGTGGATAGACACTTTTTGAGAAATGTGTTAAATATAAGCTGTTTTTCCTCTTCGAGCATATTTTCACGGCCGTAACTAGTAAGCTCCGATGCAAGTTTCTCTTTTCTCTTAAAGGTACGAAGCTATTGAAGTTGGTTTGGTGCTCCGACCAAGTTGCCTTACGATATACTCTACGTTGTATCGTATTATCCTAACGACATGACATGAACACGTCTAAAATTGCCGTACCTACAGATGAATAGGATTCCAGAGTAAAAGCTATATTTTTGTAGACATAGTTGAAGTGCATCAGTGTTTCACTCAGATTTTTCGACTCGTCTCATTAGGTAGGATTCTGCTACCTTCGGTATTCCAAACCAGTGTTACAGTGCACCGTATTACGTAATGCTTGGTTCATGTTGTTTCTAGTCTGCGGCAGCTTTCTTGTCTTTGCTTCTATGTCGACGAGTTGAAGGGCTGTTTTTTTTTACCATGCTGCCGCAAAAGGTTTTGAGACTAGTAATGCATTATTTACAGTCATCCTACATACATCCATACGGTCAAAATTAAGTGTGAGAGTGTGTTAAATGCGCTCAAGGCTTCCCTCGTTTGTTTCAAGTAAGATAGTGTACAGGAAACGGTGGCAAACGAGTCCGTTTCTCGGTTGCCTGGCGTCAATCCAAGTACAACAGTGAAGCAGAACGACTTAGAAGTTTGGATGATATGACATAGTTAATGTGTTTACCATGAACGAAAGTTATATTTGCCCTAAGGTAATCAAAAGGGGTATGGCTCGATTGTTGCGTGAAGTCTGCGAGCCAGAGTAAAGTGTATCGCACAAGCTGCTGTAATCAACGGTTGGTTATGGCAGTCACAACTTCCTTTCGTGCACAACACCTAGTTTATCCGAACGCTTTCGGGACGATTAGGCAACGCACTAGCGAAAGTTAGCACATTTGCAATTGGTTAGCATTTGGCTGTGACCAATCATCCCATCTAAGTGAAGAAACGCGTAGCATACAAGCTTGTTTTCAGTGCTTCACAATAAGGCTAAATAGAACAGATTTCTATCGGTTCACTCGGGGTAGTGCATCAGTGGGGTTAAAGAATGCTAATCATTAATGTCCAACTAGTCAGACTCAAGAGGTCTGGCTATGTTACATCAACCACGTGGGTTGTGGACTTGTGTGATAAAATCAGCACGCCTGTGTAACAGATCTATCCGAGGTATGGATGCATGGCCACGGGAAGTCCAGTTGTTTGACCATACCTTTCTGTGAGCATAACGGGGTTGATTGTAAGCGGATTGCAATAGCCTATGAGATAGCTAATAGACGATCATTCACCCACTTCGATTGCGACTCGCAGACTCGATAGATCGACTTAAACGAATCGACCGGATTGATCAGATGGTTTGGTTCGACCAAAAGCGCACCGATCGCGTTTATCAATCTTCGAGCCAGTCACGTCGGATGATGCTTCCGGATGCGTTCAAATAACCGCCTTGCCGTGCGGCCTATGTACCTTGTTCCACGGGAACGGACGGAACGGTAAACACAAAATGACAGCATGTACAGGCAATACATTTTTCACTTGAGGACACAGAACTGGTGTGGAAGTAAATCGGATATGTAATTGGTTTTGTTTATTGTTACGTTAAATCTCCTGATTGTTTCCAGCAGAGCTATCGTCTGTGAATGGCAACGAAATATAGATCTGTTTCTTGCCTACAGTCTGCTACATATATACATTTGTGCTGATTAACATGTGCATACAAATAAAATGCTGTGGATAGACACTAGTACTTTGCATGACCCCCCATGCATCCGCAAAACAGTAAAACATCGTCAGATTCTCGAGCAACCACGGAAGATGAAAGAAGTGATTCTTCTACAGTCAGTAAAGCGTATCAGTGCAGTGACCAAAAGCAAGGTTGGTTACGGATTCAAAATGAGAACCATCCTCGTAGACGCAGGAAAGTTCCATGTAGACATTTCGACATCACCTTGATAGAGAAACAGACTTGAAGATAACTATAAATGTCGTTTCTAAATGAAAACACATCAGATGTTCAAATATAGAAAGGTGAAGCCGATTGGAACCCGCAAATCACAGCTGAGGTATTCGGAAAGCACACGAACATGTCATACCATTAAGACCGATTCCGTGCACGGACAATTCAGCGTACCACAGGCTAACTAGACTGCTTGTAGAAACCCCCAACCTTGCAGATTAGAAGTGTATTCCCCATTATATACAAAAATTGCTAAGTAGCACAAGCTTGGAAAAAATATCACTGAGTTCGCACAAGGTGTATTCTGTCAATGTCGATTAGCTAATTACGGAATTTCCATTTCGAGAACTTTGGTTTGGTTTTATTTCCAGTCGGAACTTACCTTTGCGTATCCCTCTTGATTAGTTTGAGGGACTGAATTCTGGGTAAAGAGAATATCCGTCTTGATTTTGAAGGACTGTTCTACGAACTAACCGATGGCGTGGACGTGGGTTGAGCATCGGTCCCAAGGGAAGAGGCCATATTTTTGGTCGAGTTCAATACAATTGTCATACGCTATGGCTGATACCAGCTTCCACCAGTGTGGTGTGCAGAGGAAATCCTAAATTTTCAACCCATTACACTTTGTAACCTTACAAATTTCGTTCATCAGAGTCTTTTATGTTTCTCACAAGCAACGATGGGAGGATAGTTTGCCATCTATAAACATTTTGCTCAGCAGACGTCGAGACGGTTCAATACAACGCTCAGCACACCGTAGGGTCACTCCGAGCAGTCAGTAATTGCTATTTTCGTCAAGTGATTACGAACCACGTACACCGCCTCATAAAATCCGGCAAATATACAGTAAGAGGAAATGATAAGGAAGGTATTAGTCGTGAATGGATAACTCGAGAAGTTTGTCCATATAAATACCCATCAAAACTAGCTTGTGCAGTTCCGAGGAAGTAGGTCTACTTGAACCTGTCCTCCAAAAGTAACCACACCACAACTGACGCCAGCCGAAAGTTGCAGTCTGCCCTTGCACGCCCACGTCCTGCAGCTGAATCGCGCTTGCTACTTTTAACTCGAACTGTTATTCAGTTCGCTCACAACCGTATCTCATCGGAATTATCTATCCTTCATATAATCTATCACTTGCAATTGGAGTAACGTCTAAACTGGCAGAACAGATGGATGTCCACGACAGAGAATGACTGAACACGTGCCCGGGCTGTTAGAGCACGTGATGACGTAATAGACAATGGTAACGGGAAGTGCGAACGTAAACCCAACCCCGTCGCAAGACCTATCATGGAATCGCTGTTGACCCGGTCAACTTTCTCAACGTGTAAATAGGTTAATAAAATTAGAAACTCCTCGCGCTGTCCTAGGAAGTGCTAATCCATGACCACCCCTTCGTCTCAATGTAGATAAACTACTGACTCGGATAGTTTGTCTGCTTTAGCAACTGACACTGCTTCGCCCCTCTAATAATAGACCTAATCGTGACCAGTCCTTTTGTTGTTACAGTTCGCAGCTTCTTTCTAATATTCTACGTACGTTTCACAAAGAAGCAAACAAAACGTTGAACTCTTACGAGACGTTTCCCTTCGTAAGTAAACTAACCAGTAACTCGACTATCACAGGTGTGAAATTCAACACTACCTTATTTTCAAAGAAGATCGATTGCATACTTAAGTTTGGGTAACACGAATCCATACTCCTTATTATTCACATCATGAGTTAGCAACCTGCACCCCCCATGAGTTTTAATTTGAATCCCTCAGATGAACAGAAGTATTCTCGAAATTTGCTTTCTCTCAGGCTGTGCGGGCATCAGTCTTAGCCATATACTCCTTCAAGAAGCAAGCATAACTTGAACTCCTGAGTACAATCAGGCCTGGAATCCAGAAGTACCTACCTACCGGTTGCCTTCTTTGTCTGAGTTCGCATGAACACCGTCCAGTCCTTCAAATCCACCTATCGTTGAAGAAGAATGGAAAAGCTTAGTGGAGTTGTTAGCAAACATGCAGATCCACGCCAACGTAGCTATTGTGGGTACGGGAAAAAACAGACTATGTAATGCGTCGATTGATGGTACTGGCCACTGACAATAAAAAGTCCATTCCGTAAAAAATAGGTCACGAACATTAGATGCGCGTTAAGACGTTTGCGGGTTACAGATGCGTACCAGGATTATTGTGTACGTTTAAAGACATGAGCAACCACAGATTCATCAGTTGAACTTCTAAGAAGTTCTTTTAATCTCCATTGATCCGCAACGTTTCACAAAGAACAGATCTACTTAAGACTGATACGCACGCACTAACCAGCATACGTGAGTCGCAGTGATCATGAGCCTAAGCAACAAACTAGGTGCTGAAACCGAACCTAATCCATGCTTTGTCAATGTCACCAGTGCGCGAGTTCCGTGCGTTTTGAAGAGATGATATGATACAGTACGACAGAAAACAGAGTTCAAATGGGGCAAGAAATGACAGGACGTTATCACTACGTACAATAAGGATAACGCTTGTTATCACGCGACTTAATGGGTCGCAGATGGAATGCCAATTTTTCTTGGTACGAGCACATCATGTGATTCAGATGACATAATCTCCATCGATTAAGGTTTGGCTTGTTGCTGCTTACAACGTTGAGCAACGCTTTGGTCAAGTGGTTTTTCTATTGTTAGCAATGTCGTGATCAGGCAAGATATACTAACTTTTGATATTTTGTCGACTTCAAAATAATAGGACATGCGGATGATCAGAACCTTATGTCCCGATTGAGCGTGTTAAAAGTTTGCGATATTCCTGTTAATTTGGCGATAAACAGCATTCCGCCCATCTCAAATCGACAGAGACATAAATGGCTTAAAATAGATCCTACCACTGTTCTGTGGATTTGATAATTCAATTTGTACTCCACGATCAATATAGTCTATGTTTCGGGTTCGTCGGCAGGACCGCAGTGATAACGAAAACATACTAATAAACTAATAATTATGGACCTGAATAGACGCTACTCAAAAGCGTCCAGTTGGGATTGAGCAATTTGACAATACCGAGGAAGTCCGGTAGGCGAGATGAGTGCATACTGGTATTCCTGGAATTATAATGAATTCCAACCGTTCCCAAAAGAACAGAAGTTGATGCAATGTATCAAGCTTAATACAAACTATTAGATCACGTGAAACAAGAGTCACTTCATTAAAACTGTTTTGAACACCAAAACTTGATAGCTTTTATGCAAAATGGGTCTAGTCTGAGTATTCGAACGAGAAATTCTTGTGATACTCCAAAATGTGACGAGCTAATGTGGCGTAATGTAACTGATTGAAGTAACATTCCGACGATGCAGAAACCGACGATCGAGAATTCAACCGCCTTTAACCTGGAACACACATAGGAGCCTAGTTGAACGAGCCCAAAATGTACACGAGGCAAATGTACTGCCCAGCAATCACTTACGTGTAGAATTGACAAACAGGAAAAATAAAACCTGATGACCTAGCTGTGCTCAGCTAAACCGAGTAAGGGTAAATAAAAACCAATGAGATTGATTAACAGAGAGTTATCAATTACGGGAGATACTGTCCGTTCTCAAACGCATGCGGTCAATTCAGCTGAAGAATTAATGGTACGATACAGAACAACCAGTGAAAGCACGCCTGGTACGAGATAAGTTGCGCAAAAGATTCCTTTGTTACGCTCATTCGAGCAAACGCAACAGGTCAATCGCAGCGCCTCGCACTTTGGGAGTGCAAGTCGGGGTGGAGGCCCAGTAGTTGATCACTCCGCGCACCTCTTCCCAAGCAGCCAGTTCGTCTTCCACGGTGCGATTAGGTTCCACTCCTTGTGAGGCTGGCTGGACGGTGACTTTCAAGACAGATGCGGCAGAAGAGATAAGACGAACGCGGTGGGCCTTAACAATCTCACCAGAAGTATCGGGCGATATGCCGTCCAGAGTGGCACTCAGTAAGGCGGTGCCCAGACCCAAAATCACAGCAAACACAGCGTCTGGATGAAACAGCGTAATGCCTCCGGGACCATGATTAGGTCCGAGGGAGAGGAAACTAAGGCCCAATCGAATGCACAAACTGGGAATGACACGCAGACTAGTCAACAGAGGACTGGTGCTGATTTTTGAACTGGTAGCCAAGTGAGCCAATACTGCCGTGTTGTGAATTATATATTTCTCCTCGCCTCGCTCGCTCGCTTCCAACAGTGAAGCCTTGTCTATCAAGCTTGCAAACAGCATTACTCCAGAAAACACAGTTCGCGAAAAACTGCACTTCAAAACTGCTTAGACTGAAAACAATCACCTTGACTTTCTCTACAATGACGAACACACCGACTGAAGTGGGACTACGTATGAAAAAAAAACAGAGAGTGTAAGGGAGCCGAATTTCCCGGTTGAACTTCAGTTTCACTCCACCAATAAATCGACCAGATACGGACGCATTGGTAGTTAAATTTTACAGACGTTAGCCCATTTGAACACGTCTCAATCGCACACAAAAAAAACGTTCAAACAGAGAATCTGTTGGGAAGGACGTCCAGATGGTTGGGAAACGGAAACGGTGCAAAGCCCAGAACAGGTGAGTTACATGCGTCAATTTACCAGTAAAAAACACTGGGCACCAAATGTTCAACGTGTTCGCTGGCGAAACTTTTACAGTAAACGCATACAATGTAAGGCTGAATATGAGGAGCAACTAAACACCAACCAGTCCAAGTGATTAGTGCACTTCGAAATCGCCCATTGATGGAATTGTTCTGAAAAGAAGCTAAGGACATGTAGGGAAGCACACGGAGTTTATGCAGATTTACACTATCCTTCAGCCAGCTAAGCACCTTTATTGATTTGTAGTGGCGTTGTGGTCTGTATAGACAAGTATATTCAGTCTAATTAACCCTCAGGGATTTGGAACCCCTTGAAAGTACAGTTGTCTTCGTGGAAATTAGGGTTAATGAAATAGATCAGTGAGGTTGTCCCAGTTGGGGACTTTTTCGGCGGTCCCAATGTTCACCTACAAACAAACGGTTCGTCATGGTTTCAGATAAGCAGTACTAGTGGAGAGGGACACAAATTAAAAATCCACGCTGTTTATGTGGTAAGCATCACCCACGTGACCAGCAACCCAAAAGTTACAGATTTGGTTAAGTT
>LOND01000296.1:130048-150295 GCA_014220965.1 Paragonimus kellicotti
ATTTACCATGACGGACTGCAGGATTGCGAGCTTCCAAATTAACCAAGGTTCTCGTGGGCGATGGATCAATGCTGTACACTTGGCAACATGGCACAATCGCGGCAAGCTCGTCAAAGGAGGGGCGAGTGTGGTGGATTATCAAACCGGAGAAGCGAGTATTTCAACGCTGGGCAGAATACCTCAACGCGGGTAAGAGGTAAGTCCAAAATCCCATAGCGAGCAGACCAGAGACAGCATGGGCGACCGGATGAGTTGTCGCTCAACTGGATCGGACCAATGGGCGAGATATGACGGGCAAAATGAGATGGACGACAGATCGGGGCGCGATTATTCCAACACTCGAGGGAATATCTCGACACGGCCGTAGAATACGGTCAAAGCCCACAGTGGATAGATTGCGGACAACACGAGCGACCGGACGAGCCATCGCTCAACAAGATCGGACTAACGGACGAGGAGTGGCAGGCGTAACTCCCCCCACGATGGAAGACATCGCTGACACACAAACCGGGCAGAAGTGTGCACGACGTGTGAACGGAAAGGGGGATGTTGTTGACCGGAATTGTGATTCATAAACTGTAGCGCGCATAGCATGACATCCAGCGTGTTGGAGAATAAAGATTGTGCTTTTTTGGACGCCTTTTCGCTACAATATGGCAACTTCAGTTCATTTAGGTACCGCGCCCTCCACTTCACAGCCACATTACAGTCACTCATCAAGTTTTTGGACGTTTGCTCAGATCCTATTCTTCCAGACGATCCAGTTTACCGTCAAGTCCCCCAAGATCTAAATTCGGTATCAAAACACGAAAGACTTACTGCTGGTATCGAAGCTTCTGAGCACCAAGATTTTGCTTACCCGCCTTCAGTTGCCCATACGACACCTGCTTCGACATCCGTTCGTCGCCCATCCTGCGGACGTTTTCAAGCCAAAAAGATACGACATCCTAGCTATACTCCGCAGTGCACGCTCTCACGAAGTCCCAACTCGATGTCGGTTCATTATTTCTTACCGGTAATCAAAATATCGCTGAACAGGCTTAGGGAATTCTGTGAGTTCAACTTGGACAAATGTCGTGAGGTAATGGATTGGAGTTAACAGGACAGGTAAAGTTTTTGTTTAATTCCCGGTTTAGATTTTAATCCTCGTTTCCTCTTCTAATCTCGTATACATTGTAGTAATATATACTGGTTTATTAAAATACCTCTTGCCTTGTATTTTTAATCCCCCCCACCCGATGAAATCTTACAATTGGAGTCATCCTAATATTTGTTTCCGATAGTTAAGGATTTCGATGGTAACAATGACCTTCATTCACACACCTCTTAATTTTATTCCTTCGGGTCCACAATAAGGTGTGTGAGTGAGACCGCAAGTTGTTCACAAGTCACTTGCGGTGACGTAATGTGGTGGCTTTCTTCAGCTTCGGTCATTGCGACAAGCTTAGCCGTGATTGGAAGCTGCCAACCGTTTATGCTTTCTAATGTAGTGGTGTTGGTACAACTGCAGGGGCTATTGGAGGTCACTGCGGGTGAGAAACGGTCAACAGTGTATGGCCATAAAGTCTGTCTACATACCACAGGCCTTGATCCAAACACATGAACGTGGCTACCCCACCTTGTGATGCCACACATTTACATGAGTCTACTAGCGATGGAGCTTTTGGAGCTTTCGGCGACACTAAACAACCACACAAACCGAGCTTTTGAGACTTTGTTTCATGAAACTCTTGATACGACGAAAAATAATAAGGCAGCGAAGTCTGCGCGGACGTTGTGCCGAAGATTTTTGGCGACGATCCATATAATAAGCCACATCGAGATAATGTCCAACGAAGCAGGGTTGGAAGCATGGTTATAGTAATAAAAAAGTGGGAGCAAACAGAATTTCAACGGAGCTAAATACTAGTCCACTAGACTCAGTTAAGTTTGCCATACTCAGAAAGGTTAACCGTCAATGAAGATCTCTGTGTCGGAGTCTCACAACCAGCAAGGCTCAGAATATCCGGGTGTAATGCGTTCTAGAGGTTTAGAGGGACGGACGATCGTAAATATAATGGGATGAAGACAAGCACAGACGTAGAGCCAACTAGGTTGTTCAAGATTTCCAACAGACACACGAAGAGAAATTGGCTGAGCGGACCAATACACGAAGGCTTACTACAATTATGCTCTATTCTTGTGTTTTTAGGTGTATCTATAACAACTGATAGAGTGAAAGCCCAAAGGTAGTTTCAGGTTCCGGGAAGATGCGTACAAAAGATTATGGTGGATAACCTGAAGTTGACTTTCTTCTTACCATATCAATGAGAAAAGAAGTGGCATTCATTAATACTGATGTGTGGTGTCTGGCAGAGGGCTGAAATGAAATTCATACGGCAGTTCTACGACCATCTCGCCCATCGGCTAGCATATTTAATGAATCGATAGGCTGGATCATATTATCCGAGGACTGGAAAGTAACCGATGCCCCCTGTTTCACAGAGCTGGCAGTATAGAGGACGTATCGAACTATAGGACTGTGAGTTTTACGTCCACCCATGAAAGGGCGTGGACAAAACTGAACATCACGTTATCAATCATGGGTTGTTGGTGACTCAGCAACGTGGTTCTGTAAATACTTGGTGTTGCATTCAGAGCTTACCGATTTTTCTGAACGAAATCACTCTACGGCTAGGCAAAGGAGAATAAGTTGAAATGTGCTCCTTAGACTATAGGGGGAATTTTAGTGTTGAACACACAAGCCTCCCGCAGACGTAGCATGAATGAGAGCGTTCCGACAGAATGGAAGTTTCTATGTGCAGCGGAACGACTTTACGTAGTACATTGTACAATTCACTGGTTGTTTCCCACAGAAAGCCACTTTTAGGTCCATTGCTGTTATTCGTATACGTGAACTATTTGGTGGACAGGATCAACAACTCCTGTTATATATCTGCGGAGGATGTGAAACCTGTTACATATCCAAACATACCTTTTGTGAAACAAGACCTCGATGAACTATATCAGTGGACTGTTCACTGGGAATTCTTACCAGATGTTGCAAAATGTGGGTAACTCATCCAAGCCTAAACTAAAACTCACTTGGATGAGTTAGAGGGGCACAACAGCATGGAAACATACAGAAGTTGGTGAAAGAAGGGACCAGAGAATTTAGATAACGGGGAACTTCAAAGTTTCCCGTCAGTTATTGTTTGCTGTCGTAAAGCAGAGCCAGCGTTCTTCTAGGTTAATAAAACGGTAGCATTCAGGAAACCAGGCGTCCATGTGCTACTGTATCACGCTTACATAAAACCATATATCGAGTACTGCCTGCAGGCTTGCTGTCAACAAATGGTTGGGTTTGTTAAAGTCTAAATAAGGTGTACCGTTGTTTTATGAAATGTATTGTGGGATTGCGGACAATAGAACCTTCCAACACACTTAGAAGTTTTATTCTTTTGTTCTCGAAAAAAATGCAAAAGGAAAATCCAGTACGAGTCAATAAAACTCTGAACAGGAGTGAGAATGCATTGCTTGCAGACACGAATTAAACGTCTTCAAAGAAAGTGTTGAGACAAATATCCCGGCAATTTATTCTGGCATACAGTTGTAAAAAAAAACTGTAAAAAAAACCCGGATAATCAACGGTACTGATTTCAAATGTAAGTTTTATAAATGTTGCTTCCGGATCTAAGTGACAGATGACCCTGATCCATTTAGGCATTGCTGGTAGAACTCCCCTTTGTCTACCGTTCGCGCCCTTGGTATGCACGATTGCTGGGGACTTATTTACTACCACTTTTGTCTATAACCGAACTCTTTGCCGATGCCCTTCTGCCTTAACAAATCTCAATAGAATGCGTACACAGTACTAGTGCCAACCTAGGCTTGAACATTATCGCTCTCTCCAATGGGGCATCCTTACATTAATGTCATGAGTTACAGCATTATCGAAGGAAAGTTGGCCTCTATTTGTAGCAACACAGTGGAATCCTTTGAGATCAGTGATAAAAAATAATGGAAATCAGTAGGCCACTAACATCACGTTCTGTGAACTAAACTGAACCAGACTGAACACGGTTTTCTCCAGTCCTTTGAAGAATCGTGCTGTTGACGTAATTTCAAACAGTAACTGTGAATACCAAAAAAACATCAAAATGAATAAAGATTCCGCAGCGCGCACAAGGCGGTTCATCCAAATACACTTCAGAGTAGGTAAGGAAAGTTCGACTTCCCCCAGTTTCTTCTAACCCATATGCCTAACAGTCGGTAATTGTTCAAGATGGGGTAGCGGTTTGTGGTTAGGGTTCAGTAAATACAGATGCGTACGGAGTCGTGTGGGTCGGTCAGTGATTGATGGTAGGTTGGCAGCTGAGTAATGACAAGGTCCGTAAGCGTGCAGCCTCATGATGGCTTGTACAGCATTAGAAAGTGGCACTCTTTGGTAACAGTGTTCCAACGTCCAAATACTGGCGTCAATTTCCTTCTACTGCATGATGCCGTTGGTCCTACAACTCTGATCTTCATCATGACCTGCGTAGATAATCTCGACTGGATGAGATCTGATAGGGATTTCCAGTACGTGACTCCATAAAGTCCAGAAAGCGGCTCTGGAGTGCACTCGGTTAGAGGAGGAAATACTTTAATCCAGGCAGGTAAGTGAGGATCGTGTCCAAGTGGTGGGCGAATTTGTGGTAGACCTTATCAGACAGGAAAAACGTGGAGACATGAGTAGCCAACTCGCGTATTACTAATTCAGACTTACTTCGGATTGGCGTTGTGTACCATACGAACTTAGTGGCAGCAGGCAAGCTTAACTGCACACTCGTGGAAAAGGAATTCTTCAGATGCGGATGTCAGCTTGCCTGATCTCTCGTAGAGGGTGTAGAATAACCCATGGAGTGGGAACATATGTTTGTTCATCTTGATAACCGGGACAAACGAGGTTCGCCTCTCTAAAACATACATAAATAATCGAAATATCCTTCTGTGCTCTAGTTGCTCATTCTCCAAACCTGGCCTTAATAAGTACCATGAATTGTTATATTTGAAAATGAGAAACTTAAAATTCGAGACACATTTAATAATAATGTACAGTCAAATAAATCGAAAGAAACGGTCGAAAATAACTCAATAAGTTAGCAACAGGTGTATCGCCGATACACGAAATCTACGTGCCAGCGAGCGAGCAGTAAGACGAAACGTTAATACAGCGGAATAAGAGGCGAACACACAGCATGAAACGTAGGCCTGAGTACACAACGTATCTTTGATCAAACACACGTTCAACAGAATGCAAAGATTCGCAACAAAAACTGCACAAATGACAACTTACTCTCAAATACGATCAATAGCAGGCAAATATTACATCTACGATATCTTGGAATCCATTCAACTCGTTAAGGTTTTCCTCGAACACACCACAACATTTGGGCCGAATATTGTTACGTCTCAGATCATACATTAGAATTTTAATTTTGTCTAATGGGGATGATCCAGCCACGACCAAATAGGTTTTACCAGTATTGAGGCGCTGCATACATTGGCTGGTGCCCGTGAACGTTATTGGATACAATGAGCTACTCGGGGTTTTAATGCGGCCAAATGTGATGAGGCGTGCTGCTGTGTTGTTGAAACCATTTTTGGTTTCCAGTTGTACAAGTCGCAGGTACACATTACTGGAGCTAGTTGTTCGCGTAGTCTCCTTTTACAGGACTGTTGCTGGAACCCCTAATTTGGAAGAAGGCTGTTTCCCGGCATCTCCACTTAACACAAATTTGGTTCACTAGTACAACTGGTACTCAAAGCCGAAAAGCCCGGTCTGTTACATTCATTTATTTCCTCAGGCATGACAAATGTTCTCTGTGCGATGATGGGATTTGCTGAAGGAAGAGAATTATGTTCCAAGACGAAATGTAAGCAGAAAATCGTGGGCAGTCATGCAACGTGCGTACACAACATGGCCCCAACGTACTTAATATATGTAGCAACATCCACAGTAGTAGTCTGCTCTTCTCGCTCCCGTAGTGATTGCGACAGTACACTAATCAGGTACCGGAATTGACTATTCAGTGTAAGTACACAAAGTTGACTGCAAAGCTAACAGGTTCTAAAAATGTGTGGCAGAACTTAAGCTGATTATGATTACTGGAGCTCTTAAAATAACCATCAGACAAACAGACTGGTTCTAGATTTCCAGACTTGCCGGATAGGATGGAGACGCGCGAAAGCTGCCTTTCCCAGCAATCCAAACTGTATTGTACAAGGGGTCACAAACGATGAAATTATTGTCAGTTTTCACTTGCTCCCAAATTGGTTAGGGCTCAGAATGGAAACAAAATTTTGGTTGACATATTAGTTAAACATGTGCAACTCTCAGACACTGGTGGCCTGCTGTCTGTTTAGGGCGACACTTGTTGACAGATTAGCGCTGGCCCACACGCAGAAAATACACGAAGTAATCGTTCAGGTAGCCCCACGATATGACTGAGGATTTGTGGAAATCTTTAACCAAAACGTCTTTTGTCTGCCAGAGAAGATGAGTAAAGTTGTCAAACAGTGGTGCAGGATTTCTCCCAGGTTAGCAAAGGTTACATCTTCGGACAAAAGTGATTCAAGTCTGTTCGCTGTGGTAAGCTGAGGTTGAACATGGAGGGACATTCCTTATTCGTATTCGACGGTAAAAATACAATATGAATATAACCTAACAATGAATCTTATGTTCCAAACCTACTAACCGTTTTTGATTCAGCGGTTTCAGATGAATAGTGCCGAGTTTTCATTTGTAACACACCGGAACTTAGTAGGTAAATGTAGGTTTGCGAACATTTTCCTTGCAGCTTACTGATAAGACGTGGTGGTCAGTTGCATTGGAAGTGTAGTATGAGAAATGTGATACCGGTTGCACATGTGGGGACACACAGCATTTGTTTAATAGATCAAATAATATTGGATTAGTGACAGGTACATATGGTCCTGCCCTCCTAGATTACAGACAATAACATAGGATGAAGCTGAGATTTTAGCTTGGCTTTTACCAATCAAAACGCGACGAAAGAACGTAAATCATCTCGTAATAGAAAGATAACGGCTGCATGGTAAGAAAATGAGCTGCCTGATTGCAGTTATATTTGGGGATCTAAGGACGAGCTATATACGTCCTACAACCCGTCTCACAGAGGTGTAACAGCAGCTCGTTTATAGACGAATCGTTCGAGTAACTCTGGCCTAAGGGATTGTCGGGGACAGTGAAAGCAGCATTCTCTGTTGCTCAATCACGAACCCAAGTCGAAACGGTGTAAACTGCTGATTGTGCGGTTAAACGTCTCTAATCAGCACTTAGTCACTTGAATGTATCAATCCAAATATAATGTCTTTTTTGAGTTACATACCGTTCAGATGGATGAATGTCTCCAAAACGTGATCATATAGGTATTTAAGTCTCAATGTCAGACGTGGTTTGAGCAGCACTTCCCCAAGCTATTCAACTGACTGTCGACCAAGCCAGACGCAGGTGACATGACACACACTCGAAAGGTGACTACTACTAGAACGATGAACGCCTTGGCAACCGTGCTTGAACTGTGTAACCCACCGTAGAGGACTGGAACGTTTCTACGTTTAGAACCGTGCCTATTCTCCACAATAATTAAACCAGAAAACCGAAATAATGGACAACGACGTTTATTGCAAGTAGACTGGGAAAATGAGCTGTAAGCGAAGCACGACAAAAGCAGAGCACGACCAACCAGCTAGCAAGCGACCGGAAATTATTGTTATGACCTTGGACGGCCGAACAAACGAGAGAATGCAGACATGCAATCAAACAATGTCAATAGTGCCAACAGTCAGAATAAATAGCAAGATAGTTGGAATACGTGGCAAACCAAGAGTCCCTCTACACCAAGCAGCTCAAGAATACCGAAAACTTAAAAGCCGACTGCTTACGGGGATTAGCTCTGTTGTCGTTGCCTCAGTTTTCAACGGGGAACAATATCTGAAACAGCGATCCTGAGTGATATAGGGGTGCAGATTGACGTGTTTCTGACCAGTAAAAATGAAATGTTAAACCACCACAGTTGACGGTTTCTTGCTGCCATGGACATCTCCCCGGTCGCATTTGGAAAACGCATGTCCACACGCAAGTTGGGTTTGTGGGGGATATTCCGCCGAGTTTTCATAATGGCAACACTCCTGAGGAAGGCCACCCGAGGTGGTTGAAACGTAGAGTATTACAACTTGCTCATAACGTTGTGTTATTCTCAATCCATTTATCAATGGCTACGTTACCTTTCGTAAAAAATGGTATCTAGTTTTCTGGTCGAAATGAGAAGCCGGAAGCTAACGAGTACTAACACCAGGTAAAGTATACCTAGTAAGCATGCAATTCTTACAGCAAATATATCCATATATGCCTGATATGCAGCTACTAGACAATCCATGGTTCTCTTTATTGAGTAACCATAAGTCGTTCGTCTTTACGCCAGATTCCATCAGTGATCTCTAACGTAATGCATCGTATTTGAAACAAGGGAATTCCGCCTCATTGCGGCCTCGCCTGTTATACCTAACAATCTAAAGCTCACTGGAACAGAATTCGAGTCCATGCTCCAACACGGAGTAAGACGCCTTTCATACAGTCCACGGGCTTAACCGATCACCCGATCTTGCACGCCCAAAATTTAAGAGCTTGCTTATTTTCTAAAACGATTTTAGCATATCACTCACAATCGCCAGATCCAGGTAGTCAAAAGCGGCGCGCGCAGCAAAGCTGTTATCGCTCTTTTGGCTTTCAAATGACTTCCAGTGCCATTCGGCTTCAGCATCGCAGCTGGGTGTCTAGACCGTTCAATCGTGAAGTCACAAGCAGTTTACACCTTGTCTATCTCCAAAGTGATGACACCTTGATCATTAGTTGCTCGCATGAACATCCTACGCACATTCATTTCTTATTTAAGTGATTGGCCCAATGCCACGTCAACGTGAACTTTCTCCAGTGCTAGTTAAGAAGGTCCATCTTCGAGGTTAGGGATGGTATGATTCCAGGGGACAGAATTACCGCATTAGCGAGTGTCAGTGCTTTTTATAAATAAATGGGACCCAATTATTTCAAACAACTTCCCCGTTTTAGGGGCCTATTCACCTATTTCATCGGTGTGACAGACAGGGTGAACCAACGTGACCGAAAAAAAATCAATCACAGAAACGCTAAGCACGGCATCAAAAGATAAAACCCCAACTATGTGCCGTCGAGATAACAAAAAGGGGTGCAGAGTTAAAATTGGCTATGATTGTGGATCTTGGTTTGCGTCAGAGATAGAATCAGGCCTATGGAGGTCCGACTGTAATAATGTGAGTTGCAGGTGACTAGTTCCTTTTTTACGCTTTTTGTTATCAGGAACGAGTTTATAGTCACCTACTGTTTAGAGGAAGTCTCCCCAGTTGAAAGAATGTCCTGCACTGTTATGGGAAGATGGGGGGGGGTGAATTACGTCTGTGGCGGTATACCTACGGGAATGTGCTATTCTGATGATCCCATTCAAGAAAGGATGGAGTTGAAGTTGTAACTAGAGGGTTATCTGATGCCCCCTCAAGTGCGTGTCTCACTGTCTTGTCTATCATGGTTGAAGTCCCTCGTACTAGTAGTGTGAAGAAAGCTTACACTAAATGTCATGTATTTAGACAATCATTGGGGGTTCGCGATGATTCTTCTTTCTTTCTCTCTTCACTTTATTTCTCTTGTCCAAACAGAGTTACTCGGTAATCAAGACGGGCTTTGAAACCGGAAAACGGAACCCAAAAAATCCGTAAATCCCTCTTCAAGTGGGACAGTCGCAGCTCTGGGTGCTCTTCTCTGGCATTCCGGTGCAAATATTCTGGACGCTCGATTGGCAACAGCCACTTCGTTCCTGTGCGAATTGAACTTAAACTACCGTTTCCTGTTGTACGTACATTAGACACTCAGCGGCCGATCTCCTCAACAGAGGAGGATGGAAATTGCAGTTGGGAAACTTGCGCTCATTGAGCTTAAGAATACAGACACTGACTTAGCTCTCCTGGTTCAACATGACCCTAACGCTCAGTCGCCAGCTGTAACCACTCCCTCATATGCGGTGGTAGGCGCCATTCAACGACAGTTAGCTGTCAACCATTGGAAATGCAGTTTTCTTCATCCAACACATGTGACCTGCAAACTGTCGCCACAGCAAACTTAGTAGAATTACATGCAATCTATGTAGGCACTCATTACTTCAGTCAGTCGATAGTAGACGAGATCAGTTATGGCCTAGACTCCTCATAAGCCGCAAATGTGCATCGTTAACATCTCTTCCGATAGGCCTAAGCAGAAGAAAGCTCTGGAACTGGGTTATGTTTGTCAGTTCACGATTGATAAGCGGCGATACATGTGCAGCAAACATCGTGGTGAAAGCAAATTCACGATCGTCCGCCGATAATGACTTTGAGTAAGTATCCGGCTGGGCAACCCATTAGGGGACCCAGCACATTCGTCCATTTGCGTTTCAAGCTACACCTTTTTGGCCTTCGAAGAGAACAGTCGTGTGACATTTGCCACCAAACGCCGCGCCCTATGATCCGTCTGTTTTCATCGACCGGTGTTTGACACACCATACAACTTGTCTTAACCGAGATATACACACTTCAGTAAGACTTCTCACAGAACGTTTCGCATGGCTGAAAGTAAACCGCCCAGTCCCCAAGTAGAGCCGCTTGTCATCAACTCTGACAAACCAAATTCCACCGTTACACAAGGAGCCTCAGAACTTTTTCTATGTGGGACATATGCTTACGTTCCGTGTATGCTCATCTAGTGGGCTCTTTATCACCTCAGTCGGCAAATTAATCTCTTGACACGAGATAGACGCTGCACAAAGTGGTCTACAGCCATACGTGCTTAACTCCCAGAGACGATAGCGATCTCATTCCGAGGACATTGAGCGGCACGGTTCCAGCGTCCAGTGCTTGCGACCGTAGACCACACTTTGAAAAACGTCGAACGTTTCATCAATACTATTGGATGTGGGCATGTTCCAGTGACGACTTAACACCCAGCAGCAAATGAGATGGTCAAATATTCACCCAGTCAATTAAAATTGGCTCCTGGAGCGCATTCCAAGCCTTTAAGAAGGTAAGCACTTCCGTTAACTTCTCTAGACTTATGGAACACAGTCTAAGGTTGGTAAACCACTGCAATTAAACGGACCTTTTGTTTTACTGTTAGGTCACCATGTGAACGGGTAACGTTTGAGTATTTAGCACCGTGAGAGTGTGACAGTTAAACAACTCAATTGGTGCACCATATGCGAAGCTGCGTCCTACTCAGCTAAATGGGCAATCCTCAACCGTGCACGTACACGACAAGCTGTCTCCCGGTATTTTTGTCATTGGATGTACGGACGGTTTGCGTTAACAACCTCTGTACTCGGTTCCCTATATTGTATCTATAAAACGTTTACTGTCAGCCGTAATCTGCGAATGTGAAGTAATGTCTATCAACCACACCCTCTGTGTAGTCACGATGCGTTCCCCATGCCGGATGTCAGGTTGAAAATAGAAGCGTTTTCTACACAGAACCCCTTCATGGTAAGTGACACACGCGCTACTCATATGTTTGAGATAAAATTGGCTCGGTGAAGAAGCTTGCAAACCAGCACGTTCTGCATAGTATGTTGAAACTCCCCAGTTTTTGAAAGGAAATGCACATTAAATGCCCATGAACCTTCGTACTCACTTCTGTTTACCTACAGACTTATACTTGTTGAGTTAGTTCCTACGCGAACATGCTTACAAGCAAACAAATGGTACCAGTTATCCGTTCTCACACATCTTTCTGTTAATTCGCGTACCGACAGTTTCGAAACCCGAAAAATGCCACCCAGAATTTTCCATTGGCATATTAACAAATCTCCCTCTTGGATTCCGTTGTAATTACACATGCACACGATGAAAACAAATTAGGGGCAAAACTCAACGCACAAGATCAACAACAAAGAGTTGGTCGCCAAATAACTAACAAACATTAATACATCGAACAATTTGTTCTTTCCGTCTGTTACTCAGTCTTTCTCTTTTGAAACAATTTAAAAATGGTGTATAAGGAAGTAAAACAATGCTAACTACCGTCTGGCACTGGACAAACCTATCCTGTCATCTCAAGTCTCCAGGGTCAGGCAGTCCGCTGAGCTAGACACGCAGTGAAGAGTAACGACCTAAATAAAGCACCCCCATCAGTGAGGCAGACTTGTTCGACCAATTATCACCGGAAACACATTCCACGTCTAAAATCAACAGTAATCATCCTCTTCAGATATCATTCTGTATTACTCATCGCCGCGCAGAACATACTGACTTCTCCCTCTCACCAGTGACGAAGGCATACGTAACTATTACAAGTCTCCGCATAAACGGGCATGCAGCAACCAAATTTTTGAGTCACCTCTCACGGCACCTTCTCGAATCGTACAACTTCCAACCTGGTTTTAGTGACGTTGTCAGTTCATCCACTTCAATGGAGAGCAAAATCACAATTCGCTAGCTTAGAGTGTTTTTTGGGGTCGATAATCAGACGAGGTCAATGCACTGAGTGGTTTTTTCCCCATTGCCATGCACAGTTCAGTACGGGATTCAGAGCGAGCAGTATATTGTTGGGCGGTTCCAAAAAAGAGGCGATTTTTTGCGGTTTAAGGATGGTCAACGTCACAACACGTCCAACGATCTGCGTGCTAACGTTGATGGGTGGATGCAATTTTAAATCTTGATCACGAACTGATCATTTGCTACTCGTCCCAACTCGGGAAACAACTGCAACCGAAACATACTACTTTAAATGTTATTGATAACGTTTGCATAAGTTTTTTTTATATGAGTAGGACGGAGTGATGTGATTACGTTCGAGAAACTTCCTTGTGGCTTGGAATTGTGGTCAAAATCAATCACCATAGAGACTTGGATGACTGACACCGAACAACTGTTTGTTAAACTACGGACGAAACTCGGGGGTGTAAACAGATCGCCATGAAATCAGCACCACCTGCAGCGTTCACCAAGTCAAGCGGTGACGCCTTCTCCAATACCATAGCAAACTCATCAGTCCGACCGATTCCAGATCTTTACAAAGTGATTATCGAAACGTACTATATTTTGGTTACAAATTCACATAGAGGCCAATAGAAAAGAGCGGAGAAGAAGATGGGGCACCAGGTAGAAAAAGTATCTGTACAGAAAAACGATCAATACATAGAATCCACATCGCACTGTACAGTTTGTATGATAGCATCTGAATGTCCACAGACTAATTGGGTGTTTGTCAAATCGAAAGAAATCACATCACGGATAGCCGTCCCACTAGGCAAAGCTGAAGAAACGGTTAGTTTCCGTCGAGATCCTTTGAAGCCAGTCCAAGAAGCTGAAAATGAAAAACGATCACCGAGAGATCAAATCAGGTTGTACAAAGACAAGCATTTCAAAGGCAGGAGGACATCTGGAGAGTTCAGTAGTTAGTTAACTGATTAGAAAGCGACAATAACAGCCAGTAAATTTGCAAATATACTAATCCAGAAGCGTACAATAGGCGGCAGAAAGATAACTATGAAATGTATTCAGAAAACCTGAAGCAACATCGTTTAGGGTTTCACTGACTCATTATAAGCATTGATTTGTCTTATCTCTTTAAGTGAGAAGACGAAACGCGTCGCCGTAATGGTCTGGTTTTCTCATCGAGAATCACATGGGATCAGTGGATCAAATCGGAAAACTGAAAAGAATATCATGCAACGTCCAAAACCCAGTAAACAATCACTAAACACCAAAACGAAGGTCTACTTTGTAAAGAAACACAACCACCTATTGCGTAAGCAAATAAAAACATGGATCACAACGAGACAAACCTGTATCCCCTCGACAGCTAATCTGCAGAAGACCAGCAGCTTCTGTGGCCAGATATAAATGCCTGGGCTGACGTGGATGGAAGCCAACTTCCCACACACTGCGGCCCTCGCACGCTAACTCGGAAAGTGGATACTGTTCAGCACGCAGATCCCAAATATAGGCAGCTGCAGCCCCGGTACCACCCACACCACCGACAGTCAACAAATGCGGCTGTCCGGGATGGTGGGTTAGACAATAAAGCGGTTGTGTTTCCGACGGTCTACGTGAATAGTGAGAGAAAGCAGTGAAACCGATCAAAAATAACTAAGATTATTTAGAAACAAAATCAAACATAACGTCAAGTTTTCTAGGTATGAACAGAGAAGTCAGAAACAGTTTTTGCACAATGTATCTCTCGAGCACATTTCGCTGCATCTCATCAGGTACATACTGCAGTCTATGGGTTTATATAGCAAAGTTCAATGGGCATTGTGAAGCTAAACAACAAAATCAACAACCACACAAACACACGCACACACACACATCCGTACACATCAGTTACCAGGGCAATCTGGTACTGACGAACAAGTCTTTCTGTACGCAGAGGGGTGGCTTCCATTTGCTAATTGCTACCGCCTCCGCGAACCGGAGAAGCCTTCGATTTTTTGTTGCGTAACGTATCCGAAACGCCTTCTCCAGGTTCAATTGGGGTCGACAAGTCAACAGGTGTCGGGCGATCGATGACGCTGGTTCCTTGTGACTTGTCAGGAACCAGCCAAGAAACACATGTGAGCAGCTCAAACAGGCACGGCACACAATTGACAGCGAAAACTAGATTGCCGGTGTCATTCGGGTTGGGCTACAACAACGTCCGAACAAAAATTCTAACACCCGCATTACAAATGACAAAATGAGTAGCAACGCATCCAAAAACATTGCCTCTCAAAACAACCGAAGTGAATTCATTCGGCACTTTGTGGTTTTCAACATACTGTCTCGAAAATAACAGATGCTTACCGAAGCAAACGTTGTTGAGGTTTGTCAAGACCACATCGTAGATCCCAGACTTTCAACTGCCCCAACTGGTTGACACTTGTCAATAAAGACAGATCGACACGTTCAAGAGCGTTCACGGATGCGATATCGGCTCCGGCCTCAATGACGGCTGTATGTAGTAGAACAACAGAAAACGGAAATATGCGATTATGGGCACAAATACGGGCATATTTTGAAGATGATCAATAATCTTCACATCTAAAAATAGTGCATATCGTCATTTGATGCATGAGCTCACAGCTTGGGCTCGGAGTTGAGAAAATGACTGTATACAGTGGAAGAAATCTGGAATAACACTGAAGCAAACCTAGACCAGCATGGCAAACAAATGATAACTATGACTGCGTAACAGTATTCAAAACGCAACCAGAGAAATTCAATTGAGTGGCTCCAACTTTGGAACACAGCTTTTATAACAAAAGACGTTTTTGGATCCAACGAAACGCACTACACAAGTAGACTAAGATGAAATGCAAGCTCGTGAGTACTGAATACTCGCGTCCGACTTTGTTTCTGTTACTGTCATGCTGGAGAGAGCAAGAGTCAGCTTTGCACTGGTAATCTAGGAATACAGAGCACTTGTTAACCAGTTCTATGAAGATCATTTATTAAAAGGGCAACAGAACCCGTCCCTTGACGACAGCCTCATTCAGCTTGTCCGTAACCCAACAGCCTATTACAGCCAGCGTTCATAAAATTACAAAACTTGATTGAATAGGAAGTTCAAATCACAGCAAGGAGGACGCTAACTGAGGCTCAAAGATGGCCGTCCAGAATTTGCAGGCTCCTGCAAAGTAGTTGCTGGAAGAGACTTGAAGTCAATCACTGAAAATAACGTGCAGTAGAGTGTGTCACGAACGATCACAATCGACGAAGTTCGACTAAACGCTTCATCTTTCAGAGGGTCTTATTAACAAACTGTTATCAAGAGGGACAAAGGAGAACACAAAAACAAGCCAGCTAAGCCGATTCGTAACATCAGATTGGCTGACTCCTTTGACAATGTTCCAACTCTTTTCGAAAAAGTGGACGACAACCTCAATTTACTTTTCAGCCATCAAACGAGACGCGATGTTCAACTGTCTCCGTTCCCAGTTCTATTAGATTTGGATGACTGAAACATTCGACAAAGTTGACTTCAGGCTCAATGTAACATTTAACGGTGAAGTCAGATTAGGTCAGACTTCCTCCCGAATAACGTCTGAGTCGCTCTTTATCCCACCGATGAGCACTGAAATTGTATTACTGATAAGTAGTTTGTGGACTCTAACATGAGTTGATTGAGAAATCCAACTTTGGCAGTTAATCTTCTGGATCATCTGGTAGATATCATGTCAGACAATGGATTGGGTGCACAGTTGAATCCAAATGTTAAATTTATGACCTTCTAGTGTAGCCTCGTTGGTGGAGCACCTGTCGCGCCTGGACATGCTGTTTCTGTTGACGATTCGAGTTCAGCCGAGGTCCAGACAACTATCAATTGGGTCTGTTCGAATTACGTACTGATAAGTCGAATAGAAAAGAATAGTAAATGCCTGCTATGTCAGTTATCAGGAAACCGAACGGTGAAACTTATGAAAAATTATGTGTAGGTAATCTTTCATCGAAGGGGAAGAAACTACTGAGAGACATTTTGTCAGATTAAAAGAAATATGCGATTTTACGGCATACACAGCTGTCCCCAGGAGAAGAATGAACATCAAGGGTTAATTCTCCATAATTTAGTCCTGACCGTTGAAATTGTTTATATAATTATCATTTATGTGAATGCGGACAAAATCATGTTTGTTCTATTGTTATTCAACAGTTTACATGCTTTTTCTCCTGGCAATTTGGGTCAGCAAAATAAGTGACATACTTTGTATCATCTAATCTTGGGAAGTGTGATATCGTGCATTTCAAACGATACCAAAACCCTGAGCTTGAAACTTGTCGTGCACCTCTTTCATCAAATGAGGATTGTTCCATGCCCGTCACGAAGGGAAAACACAAACTCGTCCGAGGAAACGGTACCCTCAGTGAATTTTAGATTATCAGACAAGTTGGATACAAACCATTCACAGAACACAACACGGTTCTTTCATTTACTTTCTCGAAGCACAAATCTTTGATGAAACTTGGGTGCGTGGAAGCCAGGACACCAGAGCATCCGCTGAACCGAATGTCGAATCATCATGAGTTGCTGGGATAACTTACATGTCGAAATTCGGAGGTTTCTGTTGACAACCCAGGCAAAATTTCTATCTAGTTCCTCTGTGATTATGTTTGCGAGTAGCTTATCGACTTTTTCGTTACAGCACTTGTCTTAAAGAGGCAATCCTTCATCCTTTGGACCAGTCACATGCAAGTTTGTCTTTTTTCTGGATATCGCCCTTTGAATTCTATGCAGGTTTTTCTCTCAAGTTAAGATTTGATGAATTCACGCAAACCAATGTAGTCCTCAAAACCGTTGTTCAATAAGGGAAACCACCGTGCACGGTAATGGAGTTGTCCTGGAAATCAATGACTGAAATACCGAGAGTACATTTGCGTGCTGATCTCAACTAATTAGGGTAATGGCGTAGTATGCTTTCTATGGGATTGTGCTGATCCACCGGCTGACCTCGCCAGGAATACTTAGACAGTAAGCGTTGAGACTTCTTATGTTGGTTGAGAATCGGTACCTTCATTTCAGTGAAGGTGAGTCAGGGCGTGTTCACAACCGAGTGAATAATTCACTCGTGTATATACTCGGCTTATTGTGTTAGTGCAAACACAGTGTGAGAGTTGATGACACTGATATTAAAAAAGTTTCTATCCCACCTTGAAAAGTGAGTTGAATGCGGTGTGATACCTAAAGTAGATCGTCTGATGGACTAAGTATCAAACTGGTGCAAATTTGCACGTCATATAATTTATCTGTTTCACATCTGCGCATGCACCGTAAAAAAGGGGAAGATGTCTTAAACCAACTATAAAGGGTAGTTAGATTTTTGGCAAAATATTGACGTCTACCAAACTGTCACACCCGGGGCTCTGTTGGCTAAAAGCTTGGCAATCGCATGATGTTTAAACCATAAGTACGAAACCGAATCAAGAAGGTTTTCTAATTGATACGGATCGTGACCGTTAGATAACTGTTTCAAGAGTCACATGATTACAATCACTTTTTTTGACTCAACACACTAAGATGGTTGTTGTCTGACTGGTGAAAATTCGCTTTTCGAGGAACTAATTTGATTTGACAAAAAAATTGATCATTGTGAAATTGCGCTGAAATGAGCCATTTTCCCGCCATCTCGTATGGCTTGATGAATAACCGGTATTCATCATTGATCACGTGGGCTATCGGCATCGAAAAAACAAGCAACGAATTTCACTATTCAGGTTGAATGGGTGAATGCGTAACATATAGGATTGGCCATGGTATGGGTATAATCTTATCTGCACAAAAAAAAATAAACGAACTATACGTTCCTGCGCCGGAGTTTAATGTTAATTAGGACAGTGACAACCCTTACATGTATGACTCATATGGCATGGTTCATAAATGCTTCCACAGAACAACGCGGAAGAAGCTGAAACTGATCAGAACTGGTGGTCAGTACGACTCATCAGCAGAAACCAACAGTAAATATTAGTGGAACGAAGTGGACAAACGGTGTTGATCCAATAGTCAGGTTCTATTGTACATTGTTTGGTTGGTTCATTATACGCTAATGGCTGACACATTCTCGTACTTAGTCAACCAATCCCACTGCCTACCCTTGCCTCGCTCAAGCATAGAACCAGAATGAAGCTGATTGCGGTTAGTTTGTCGTCAGTCGAACTTTTCTGTTGGCGCAGTAACCGGCAGATTACTACACCATTCACAGGAGGCGATTTACCTCATTAAAGCCACAGAAAGCCAGAGTGGAACTGTAATGGTTTGTCATCTACTGCTGGCCAAGCTTCGAGACCGCCATCGACTGATCACACTGGGTGCTTCAGTTCTGCCTCCAGCTGTCAAAGCAACCGTCAGATTGTTACTCGAATGTCTACCGCCCTAGCGCCCGGGATAGGACTTACCCGGTCGGAAGACGACAACCGAAACCTATACCAATCCGAATGGATAGCTGACGTACCGACAGACAAACGACCGGTTTGCCAGAGGTGTTGTCCGCGTACGATTTACGTCGTACGAACACAACCTCGCATACATGTTGGCCTGCGCCCCCATCAACCTAGCAACTGGGTACAGGAAAAGCTACTATAGTTTACTTTCTGAACCCGGCGTGTCTGTCTTCTTATTGCATAACAGCCAACCCATCCCTGGATCCGTCAGCCTACCCATATACACATTAGCCGTGCGACCCCGTTCGTCGTTGAGACCTTTGGGACATTGTGAATTAACATCGAAATAAGCGGGAGGTAATATCAATAAATCTTAAACTCGAAAAAATAGAGATCAAAGTGTGCGAAAATCCGAAACAACAGAGTAAACAGTTATTTTTCGTCATGTCATATAGCATCCTTCGGATATCAGTCAGGAAACTAGAAACGTCTGCATAGCCTTGTCACATTTCAGTGGAGATGCATAAAGTCGACGATGAATTACCGTAAGCTCTGATCCGATCTGATAGTGAATGAGCACAAGAATATTGAAATATTTCTACGAACCATCTTTTACTAGCAAACGGTTCCAGAGCAACAGGTCGCTAAACAGAAAAATAACGTATGACGATAACTAAATGGTCAATTCGAAGGATAAAACGATGAATGAAGCAAATGCTAATATATGGCGTCAAATTTATACTACGACGACAGAAACGGTTGTGGATGAGTTGACGAGAAAAAACTCATGTAGAATTCCGTTTCAACTAAAACAGGCTGTCTTGTTGTACAGGTCTGCCATCAACCAGAGTCGTCTATCAAATATTATACATTTAGTCATGTCAATTTTTGAAGAATAACCCTTCATTAAATAGGTGTTAGAGAAACAAACAGCTATCTCTTACACAGCTTACAATGGCTTGTAATAAAACTATCTTCCATAAGACATCATCTACAGAAAAAAGTAAACTGAAAAAAACTGTCTGAAGGCTAGTTTCATAAATACCGAAAGCTACACTTGGGGACTGTTTAGGCTGTGCCATTTTACTAGTAAAGTGCTAGAAATGATCACAGCTGCTGAGACAGGACAATCAAGTAGACACATGCCAGCTAGAATGAAACTGCGGAGTACCGTCATATAACTAATAGCTGTATATCGTTGTACCGGAACGATCAGCTTTCGCCTGCCCCTTGTACATATCAGGCTTCAGCTCCATCCCGTCAGGCTGGTTGGTTTCCGTGGGTATCCGAGCC
>LOND01000297.1:23497-44001 GCA_014220965.1 Paragonimus kellicotti
AACTTATATAGAAAGAAAGAAGAAAACAGAGGGGAGGAGAGGAAGTGGACCGAACTACTACAAATAGCTACGTGCTTATTCAAACATACAACATCAAGCACACTTGCAAACAAACAACCGAGCTGTAAGTGAAAGTAAGGCGTCATCAGCGAGACAGCTTCCTTACGGCTTTCACTGCCCCGCATCATTAAGTGCACTCACTTCACAGACAACTCGGCCAAACAACGACAACATTCACGCCACTGAGCTCGATTAGCCGCCATCTCACCTACGTCTCAAGCCACCGACTCTGTGAGTCGCGAGGGCCCCAGCCCGGGAGACGAACCCGACCTACAGTGACCAACCCCTTCGTAAACGATTTCATTTGTCTACGCCAGGTCATCATCTGTCCACCTCGCACCTTGCGCCAGTCGGCCGGTCGGCAAAAGTAGGAACAGTGCTCGGTGTGAAGCCTATTGGTATCCTTAGTACATGACACTAAGTGAAAGGATTTAGCGAAGAACTTCGTTTAATACACATTCAATACCCGCTCTCCCAAACCTCTCGTTTCTCATTCGCTGGTGTCACCCGATACGAGTGATTGAACGCAAGCATCGGTGATCAAATACCTGAAGACGGTTCACGTCCTCTACCCTGAGCGGCCAGTTTCGCTGCCGTAAAGTAATACAGCCCTCACTGTTGTTTGATATACGCGACCCTTAAGCTTCAGAGAAATACCTCTCTGTCGCCATAGGTGTCTCAGATTAGCGAACACCGCCCTAGCCTTGGAAATACGCGCTTCTGTTTAATTCTGTACATCAGAGCCACAGCTGCTGATGCAGCTTTCCAAGTACACAAATCGGTCAACGGCCTTCACGATTTCATTATCTAACATTAAATCTACATGATCACAGCAATATCGCAGAATCACTTTACATTTTGATTCTGCAAAGGGCATTTTGAGGCATTTAGCAGAACGCGAAAGAGCATTTAGCGTTGTTTGTATTGCTTGGAAATTGCCAGACAGTAACACCATGTCGTCAACATACTCAAGATCATTCAGTCTTCTACTTGGTAGAATGCAGCTTATAAAAGAGGTTGCTGTTTGATATTAAAGTACAACTTCTGCAGCAACTGCTACCAGTGGTTTACAGAATATGTAAGTAACCTGTTAAATACACGTCGACGAATTTATCAGGCAGTACGAGTACATCTGGAAACGACTCGGAGGTACCAAAAAGACTGTTACAGTGAAAAGAAGTATGTTTGGCATCTAAACGCTTGTGGAATGTTGTATATACATAACATGGTTTCGAGCCCAGGAGTTCTTTTGAAAATGAGCAAACAGTACGGAGTGGACCGTACTATGGTTAACGCATAACGCAACTTTTCAGCTTATGAGACTAATAGGACCAAGTGACAGACGATGGTTGTAGACCTCACCAAATGCGTATGAAACACATTTTGCGAAACGTCGTCGAAATTTGCCGGAGTTGAACTGCCAATCATGATGCCTGATGATCGAGCGATAGGTGAATCGCGGGAAACGGGGCTCAGCGGAGAAGAAAATGGCGTATGGCTTGACCAAAACTGGTTAGACATTCGCGAATTGAGTTTGAACCGATATTTATACATGATTCTTCTACGTATGCTCCAGGTCCCTCTTGCCGCCTTGTTACATGAAAGTAATAAATCAACGAAGAAGCAACTGAACAAGGATGACAGTTGTGCACAAATGCGACTTTGTCTTCTTACCCTATTGTTTCCAGTTCCGTTGTTTCAACTAACGTCACGTGTTGCTTAATATGGCGTAGCATCCTGCTCTCTTTTCTAACTGTACGTTACACTAAGTTGCTGATTATGGTTCGTGTGACGACTCATTTTGGTTACCGGAAGTGTCCCTGAACATAACATCATTTTATACAAAACGGCGTCGTATTCTACGAGGCTGGGTGCAGCTTAAAACTGATCACACCTTTCGCATTCTGCTAAACTCTCCCGGTATTCCGATTTAACAGCAAACGCTGAACAGTTTTCATTTTTTAACTTAGACACACCAGTAATGTTTTTCAATACGGAATTAAAAGTGATTTCTTCTGAGCAACTGCGTTGATGACCGAAATATAGGTTTTCTACAACGTTCAATGAGTAAAATTTGCTTAACCATTTTCCTCCTGTTTCAACTATTTTTTGGATTTTTGTAGGGTTACTATATTTTCCATCCTCCTCATTCAGTTCAGTGTTCGAAGGGCATACATGTTGTACACCACTGTAGCACTGACCTCGAGATAACCCCTATCTGGTTGTCTATCACATTGTACATAGTATCGTGAGGACCTCCACCTACCATCCGCTTGATGCATACGATTGCGTTCGGTTGTTGACTTATGCACACTGATGGCATCATACACAATACCGGCTTACTCGCTCGCTCGACCGTTGGATCCTCAACCTTCCTAGCTATTCTCGAGACCTGTTGTAACTCATATTTTAGGTGTATTGTTCTACTCTGTTTTAAAAACACCATCGTTGTCGAGGGGAGATCATGGCTGGTGAGCTTTGCATGATCTTTAAATACTCCTCCCGGCGACAGTTGCAGTACAGCAAAATAGAAATCATCCTGACCCAAATCTTAATGAGCTGCGCCTATGAGTACTCAGTCGTTTAACCATCTCACACCCTTTACCATGATAACAGTAGATACAATTATCTTGCCTAAGCTCTTGAAAATTCAGATGGTACGATAACCCTGTAAAAACTGTTCTGTCTGCTTAACTGAAACAGAAGCACACGAGTCCTGATCTATTTTGTTATAGGCTGTGACAGCGGGGTCACAGTGACCTTGACCTTTTTGATAGCATCAGGCTACCGGGTCCAAGTGATTTAAAGACGTGCTCAGTTGTATGCGTTAGAGACAGCCCTTAATGTTCAAGCACTTTTGAGCATCTATCGACTAGCTATACCACAAGTCAACTTCGCCTTGGTCAGTAACAGGACACAGCGGAAGACTCAAAGATGCTTACTGAATTTGCACACTTCCATTGCAAGTGGTGCTGAACGGAAGCGCAAGTGGACCGACATTGGATTAGAACTTCGGTTGCGGAACGAGAGTGTCTGCCAGTCAAATCGATCGGGTTTTGTCTTGTCCCTGTACCGACCACTCGCAGACCAGAGTTCATCTGAAGACTGGAAGAAGCAGCCAAACTGATTGGTTGCACTTGATTGTCAATATGATTTGATGGATTTCCGTACGGAATCACTTTCAATGGGTACACGAGAGCGGGGACTAGACAATAATGGAAAGTAAAACGGATGGAGATTTTCGTTTGGGTTCAAATGGAAGTATGAAATAGAAACGGCCACAGTCATAAGAGAAACCAAAGCCTGCTTATAAGAAAGATGATGGTATTTTAATTTGGGTTGCCTCTCAGGCGTGTGTGTGATACCTAATAGTTGACATATTCTAACACATATGGTGTGGATACGGGCGGACAAAACAGTTAGAGCTTACTAGGGTTTTTGTCTACGGTGACAACCAAACGGATAAGGTTACCGTTTACAGCCCAAATATCACATGTCCCCATTTATAACTATCAACATTTAGTGGTTATGAGTTGGTCGCCTACTTCTATTTCTAACGAACGGGTTTTCAATAGATCAAAACAGTTTCATTTTGCCCTATAAACGTTATTTAAGAAAGTAAAACTAACAATGAAATGTTTGCTCAGACAATAATGGTCGGATGGCTCCCGTGCTATGTTTTATCTTGTCCCCTTTGATATGTTTTGCACACTCTAGTATATCCCCATATTCATTTTCGCAAGAGTTCAGTGGTTCATAACGGTTTTTCTGGTCAGGAATGTGGTGTGTTGGTGGAACTTAGTTGGAAAGCTTTCGATAGGTTTCCATCATCTATAGTAACCTATCAGTTCCTAATATAACATCAATGGAAGTAATGCAAGCACAATATGAATGGTACCTTCATTAGAGCGTGTGAAACTGTGTGTAAACAACCTAGAATTCTCGTGAACACGCTGTTGTTCTGTTAATCACCATCACGGCTTTAGGTTGACAGCAACCGCCATCTATCAGTTTGGGTTTAGCAGAGAGACGTGTGCCTCGGGTCATTCTATTGTAATTTGGAACGAAGGACAAGTATCGAAGTATACAGATCGGACACAGAAATATCGCAAAACATCTGCTAGGTAAAAATTAGGAATCAGCCAATGCATGGACAAACTTGAAAATATACAGAAACCAAGACAGATTGTGTTTCCGGTTACAAGGGAGAGGGTGACTAGACACGGAATCTGTACTCAAGTAAGTGACGTGCAAGGTCTCCACTTCAACATGTGGATTGTACATCCTACTGTCACGCTCTCATTCTCAGCATAGGTTAACTCAGCCAAAACAATGGCGTGGGAAAATCTAATTAGTTGTTCCCGCCATGCCTGACCTGATTCGTCAAAGCGAACACAATTTGCATGGGCTCATCGTCCTCATGCATGTATCACTTCATTTAGATTCTACACATGTTTTAAACCTAAAAACACAATATGTAGACATCTGATTGCTTGATGGCTTGATAATAACCAACACTTTGAGTGACTGTGCTTTGTTAGTCTCACACAGTTCGGTCCCATGGGAGGTGAACTTTTTGTCTAGCTGAAAAAAACAACAGACAACAACAGAGAGTGGTGTAATACACGTTTGCTTATTTAGTGCGAGCACATTCAGCTATTTTTCATTTATATAGGACTTATTTCCTTCCCCGTGTATGCCAAAAGGAATGGTATAATTATGTGAAATGATGCATGTTCACCGCGTTTCTTATAGTGCTAGTATCACTTGTTAAGAATAAAAGACTGCTCGTGAAAATCTTTCCACTATTTTATTGATAAGTTCATTAAACAAATGATGTGATCCAGCCGATCAGGAAGAAAAATGTAAACCACTGTTAGAACAGATCGATATGTGTTCACTCATGAAAGACCCAGATAAATATGTACCAACAACCTGTTTTATCACATAGAACGGAAAAGTTCAGTCATTGAGACTACGGGACATGTACATATTTGCTTTTTTCATTGTACATCAATAGGTTTTCGTTTTTCAAGAAAAAAAACTATGTTCAAGATTTAGGATTTTCCGGCTGTCCTGTGCCGCATGCATTACTCCATATGTTAGTCGAATGACGTCAAGTGACCCAAATTTAGGCATTAGCGGATGCGGTGACCAGGGCTCGAACTTACAAACTTGTAGTGAACAGTCAGCATCGCACTCACCGAATTATCTCGCGTTATTCGCACATTTTGATCAGTTTTTAACTCATGGCTAGGAAATGTTTGATGAGGTTAGCTTCTACTAGCGCGTCTCGGACAAAAAGAAATGTGTTGAAAAGATAAAAATGCTTCGAAAATTGAGATACCAACGAAGGATACGGTATGCCCATGGTGGTGATGGCTGAAACACATGACTTATCCACTCAAACGCAAGCTCGGCTCATCTACCAAATATAGTATCATAGTGTACAAAGTTCAACAGAATAAACGCCAATCTGAGACCACGAAACGAAATCACAGCCGCTAAAAAAGAACCAGGACTCGGAAACAAAAGAGTGGAACAACATATATGACAAAGAAAGATTCATCATTGTGTTAGTAATACGCTGAAGAACATAAAATGCCAGGTGACCATTCGTGTGAATGGAGTCAACAGTGGACGAGGCACAGCCTGTCGGGCACGTGAACGGTCTATTAGTCGAATCTATTTGCTGTCTTAAAGTGTACTTGTTTGGCAAAATGGATACTGGTCTTGAACACAAGGTTGAGTACAAAGGTGTGTCCGATCCTTAGCTATATTAGGTTACAATGAGAGCGCGGACTCTGAATTCCTTCGATGAATGACGCATATCCTTAACCTACAAAAAAGCTATGTTTTAATGGAAACAATTAAACGATTGTGGAATACATCAGCTAGACGGATATCGAGCAAGTTCACCTCTAACACCAGTTACCACGTATAAGTTTTTTCGTTGAACAACCAACAGTTCGATACAAAACGTTAGATACACTAGTTGCCTACGTCTAAGTTCAACATGAAGCCTCCCACTGATGTGCACAACATTGTACTTGACTTATGTACGCACCACATGTGATTGTAACAACATAAGACACAACATTGTCTAAGGAGCAATAAATGTCAAGGGAATTGTATTACCGGATCTAGGAAGCTTAAGTATTCGATTGACAGAATCTTGAGAAAATATAGGGTTAAAACTAGTGGTGTGGTAGTTGCAGTCCACCAAGATCTACTTTGTACGATCAGCGGAGCCTACCTATAAAAACACGGGGCATTCTGGTCTTATGCTCCTCAGTTGTGTACGATAGAATCCCGGCCTTAGTGGACAAAAGTGTACAGCATCCCAGAGGAAGAAGAAATACCTGTCTATAAGGACTTTTACGGGCTGCAAACGTTTACAGATTTGGCACACTCCTTGAAAATACAAACCCCTCACAACTATCTTGAGACACTCTTCTAGGGTTGAAACCGGCCCCGTCCTTTCCCGGAGTGGACAACTCGACAGTCATGTCAATGCACTGACCACAAGACGAATCACTATGGCGAATAGGACCGTTCACGTGTGCAGTGCTCTTCGGCGGCTACCTCTGGTAAATATGAGTGACGCGTTTGTAGTTGTGTCGCACAATTACAGTGTGCATCACGAATCTTTGGAAAAAGTGTTTCTCTCGATGGTAACCTGAAGTTGTATATATATATATATATATATATATATATATATATATATATGTATAAGGCTGTCATCCAGATACCATGCTAAGGAGATGAGTGGGATCACTTTCAAATTCAAATAAGGAACTTGATGGAAGCCTACGGTTGAGGACGTTATGACGCTTCACTGGGGTGATTCGGAGATTGTCCAGACTACGTTTTCTATCGATGCAACCCGTTCAAACAGTGACCTACGAGGAGAAAAAGAAAGAAAGTAACGCACGAAACCTAGTAACGCAGAGGAAGAAAACCGACACTGCGAAGCTCATTTCAGTTCACAGGACTTTCAGCTTGAGCTGAGAAATTAGCACTTGTTAGCCCCATGAACTTAGTGTGTTGCAACAGATGGGAAAGACGGTGTTTCACTTCCCTCCTGTGGAAAATTTGTAATACGAAAAGGAGGATTGGGCAAGTGCGATAGTCTCAGTTAGTGCACTGTTGATTTTCCCACCTAACCAAAATTCTGGGGAAATCCATGATACCTCCGGGTCCAATATCAGCTTTCAGTGATTTACCGAGTCTAGTGCCTTTTTGAAGTCTAAATAACAAGCGTAAACTTTTTATCCCTTTTCCAAGCGTCGTGATTTCGATAAGAACATTAAAGAAGTTAGGTTAGCCAAACTTGCTGTTGGGCGATTTGGAGTCTGTGACATGCAAACTTATCCCTGTCCACCGGTTTTATCTATCTGCATCATAAACGTATAATCGCGTCGGGTAGTGCTTCTACCCGTACCCTTCCGAGCCGTTTAAGTGATAACAACTACACCTAATCCGCCGTTTAACACTCTTGGATTTCCCCGCTTGTTACCAGTGCTGCAGGCGTTAGTGCGAAATGCAACCAGCTTGATCCTCATATCCTTCTTTATGTCTTCCTAGACTGAGAGCTGAGAGGTCCCATACTTGAACTTTATCTCCTGCTCACTTCTTTGAATTGGATGAGGCCTTCACTCGTAATCACCTCATCTCAGATATACATTTTGTGTGGATTAGGAGCGCAGTGCATGACTGGTACAGCACTGACCCTAGCTCCAACACCCCTTATAGGAACGGGCTGTCATTTTCGGCAGGCGATGGTGAACGCACTCAGTGTGCTCAATATGTCAGAAGGCAACCTCCCCCCGCGGACTTCAGTAATTAAGAACTAGTTGACTGGTTTTGTTTACCTGATGATGTATCCAGTTACCTTCACTTTTCATTTCACAGCTGAACCATCAGGCTACACAAAAATCTTCCGAAGTAAGTTAAAAGCCTAAATAAAAACGTTCTGGGCATATACGGGTGGGCTATACAAGCGAATTCGAATAGCTTGCGTTGTGAACAGAAACCTACGTACAACTGTCCTCGACTAAGCGACTTAACTGAGTAGCTTCAATTAAATCCCTCCAATACATCGGCCGAACGACCGGAACTTAACAGGTACGATAGTGTGGCGCTGTTGACTGACCTCGGTTCGCGGACCCGCTCAGATAAGCGTCTGGTCGTGCGGCCAACATAACTGGTTCCACAGGAACAAGTGAATGAGTATACACAAAACGAGGCTGCAGAAACAGGCACTCCATCTTTTAGGCGTGAACACAAAAACGGATTGGGAATAGACACGCAGTTTGGCGGCACACTGTTGTTTAACCGCCCTTGAGAGCCTACGCGTTCAGTTACCATCGATCGAACTTAAACGGCTATTTTGTCTGTGTTTAAAGTGTACGGTTTGATTTTAAGGAAGGAATTTATTGACAGAAAGACAGTGTCATAGTGGGATCGTCGTTAGGACCACAACTTGTGAGACCGGAAAGTGAATAAGTGGGATCAACGCAAGTTTTATAGGAGACGTGGACGACACCCTGAATGTATTCGATAATAGTGTAAATCTGACTGACATTTTGGCCACATTCAGTTCCGTACACCCAGATTTGCAATTTTCGTTTGGGAATGGAAAGAATAACCAAGTGAGCCCTCTGGATGTTCACATACGTTGCTGCGCTAATGGATGAATTCAGCGTGTGATATATCGGAAGGCTGCTTGAAATGGTCAGTACATTCATTTCAATGGTTTTGTACCAATTACTCTGAAAATAAACCCAATTAACTGCTAGACGGGCACAGCCGTAAGAGTATTTAGAGGTGATACCATTACTGAGGAACTGATATTCATACGTGCAATGGTCACACAAAATGGCTGCCAAGGAAGGTTAACAGACAGAACTGCACTTAGTACATTCCCATGTAATGGACGTCCCACTCAACCGTTCTTTACAAGAACGAGATAAACGTCGCCAAATGGTCAAAACTAGGGTACATATCAAGGTGGGCCCTAAGATTCAGATTCAAGGATCATGATTCTTCACCTCAGAAGTTTGTCTCCAACTCCCTTGGCACCTCCGGTAAAGTTCTTCAGCCGCGTAGTCCCTCCTCGCCCATCGTCTACAAAACTTCAGGAGTAAGGTGGAAGTGATATGAACAAAAGAGCGAGTCCTCTCTCATCCATCACACCGCTAACTCACACACTCCTCGTTACGCCGGTTACGGAATACTTCCTCCGTATAGGCCGTAATCGGAACGGCCTGTTGGATTTCCCTACTGTACTTCAAAAAGTGCGCACCTGATCGGATCTTCCAGCGTGCTCCTTGAATGGACTCAAGTTTTACCCGATTAATACTTGCACCTGCCTAACAACCCATGCAAATCTTCGACCTGGGAAAACAGCGAATCAACTTCCCAAAGTTACACAGCAGGACGTGGCCAAAAGGATGTCCGTCGCGGATCCTACAGGGACACCCACCTATACACAAGCCATGACGAGCAGCCCGTCACACCCCAAGAGGTTGTTCGAAGCTACCCGTCAGGCAGAGAAGATCACTGCGGATCTACTGCCCGCGTCACCCTCACCAGCTATTGCTATTCTTTCCCAAGGTCTTACTCGTCCCCATCTACTTCTTTCCTCACATGGCCAAACGCAGAATTGGCTTTCAGGTGCATGTGTACAAACTGGATAAGCATTTTAACAAGTCTCCAAGAATCAGACAGTTGACTCATGATGCAACTCCTCACGTCCTTGCTTTCACGAAGACATGGCTTTCAGTAGACATCAACGAGAACGAACTGGATGTCTCTAGGCACTCCGTGTGTCGTGCCGACTCCCTCCGAAGAAGATTCGGGAAGCTCTGCGACCTTCCCTAATCAGAGTCCCTCGACAGCTACGGTCATTGATGACTTTCAATCCTCTGATAGATGTGATGCTGTGTGGCTACGGCTGGCTTTGCGACCAAAACACACTCTTATTCGGGACTACGTATCGCTATCCTTCGTTCAATACTTCGGATGATGCCGCCATTCTTGGGAATTGGGCGCTTCTCTCATGCACTGACCATCAGAATGCCGCTTCCAGCCAAGTCCACTATCTTCAGATAAATCACGATGTGGCAGACGGTTAGTCGGCATTCATAAGTTGTGACCAAGCCAACGAAGCCTGTGAGACAAGATCAAACCGACTGAAGGTCAGTGAAGTTTATTCGTTCCGAAGACACGTCGACGAACTTCGTCACTGCTGACACTTGCTCCCATCAAATGCTGTTAATGCATCGGAGAAACCGACGATCGAAAACGGACACTCTGTGAACATCCTCCACGCGAATGGACCAGGTTTTGGAACTGTACAAGAGGACTGTGCCTACGGTGGCACATACACTTGACCCTTCCCAGAAAGATTGAGAGTACCTTGACACCACGGATGGTATAAGCTGGCCTCCAGGACATCCGAGCCTTTTCTACATGATTTGTGGTCTCATCAGACATTCCACCAGTTCTGAGACAGCTCCCAAGATACACAAACTTCTCGATTAATTCCAACTGCTCACCACCAAGACAGAAGTCAGGCACAGAGTCCTGCCAATCTTGCAACAGCACCTTGCACTTAGTAGGTGCAAAGGTCATATCAAACTGACGAACTGAAGCTTCTAATTTGTCCAAGATGTTCTGAGCTCCCTGTGAGGCTTCGCAAATTAGGGTGATGTGGTGAGCTAACGCTGTGTTTGGTAGTCGAGCGCCTCGGAACAAATCCACACCACCATATTCGCAGGTTATCAGGGCACGTACAAGGATTTCGTCTACTGCAAAACTGGATAGAAAGCAATAGGCTGCCATAAACCCTGACAGTAAATTGTTGTCAGGACTTTCACATAATTCTCAGGCACACCTTTCCTTCACAGACAGTTATAGAGTGCAGTTTTGTCAACCAAATCTAAGGCCTCTTTCGTGTCAAAAAAGAGAACACTTCTTGACATTCTATATGAATAGCAGAGTTCAAGCATTTGGCAACGTGCGAATATCTGACCAGTGTAGCCACGGTCAGGGCGAAACCAACGTTACTCATCACCGATATGTTCTCTGCAAGTTTCGCTCAGTCTACAAAGTGCGAGCAACTTTAGCACAATTTATAATCAGGCTAATTCCTTTTGTGATTTGCATACGATGTCCGTGAGCCACGTTTGAAAATCGGGATGATGTTAGCCAGACCCTAGTCATTTAGAACAACTTCGCTGTTCCAGATGTACTGGAACTGAGCTGTTAGCTCTTTAAATAAGACTGGACCACATCTACCAGAAGGTCAGGTAGGAGTTCGTCTGGACCGCATGCTTTGTGACATTTCACAAGCTTGATCTCAAGAGAGACTTCTGTTTACGAGGGCGGAGAAAAGTCAACAGACCAGTGAGCACAGGCAGAGCCCGAATGTGTAGCCAGCAGCACGGGTGATCAGTTAAACTGTTGTTGGAAATACTCAGTCCAGCGTCCTAAGCATCGTTGCAAGTTGTGAACAGGGCTGGCCAGTGGCTTCGCAGATTACCTTGCACACGCCTGACGTCCCGCTCGGATGATATAGAAAAGTTTCCGAAACTTCCCTGTGGCAGTTGCTTTTTCCATCTCGATAACTCATTGTGTCCACCAGTCCTCGTGATCCTCTCGTAGTTGCTTCCGGAGCTCCGAGCGAGTAGCCTTGCGGGCCGAGTTGTATTCACTGCTGGCGAGAATATTCCGGTCTACAGTCGAGATGCTTCAGAGATCGCATACTGACTTAGCGGTTAGTTGCTGAACGATTAGTAGTACCATACAAGGCAGTACCGCACTTATGCACTGCACGCCGCATATATGCCCAGTGTGCTTCAGTGTCGTCTGGTGGACCAGGACCAAGGCTACAGGCAAGCGCACACTTGTAAGTATGGAGTGCCTGTGGTCATGCTAGTTGAAACAGGTCAGTTTTTGGTTGACGGCGAAGCGGTCACTCACCAAAACACAAAGCAAACTTGGCACACAACAGTGCATGATCAGAATCCATGCGGGTGCTCCAAGTTTACTTGCAGTTTGGGAAACAGCTACTTTACGGAAAACTGACGGCCATGTAGTCAATCTGTGTTCACCAGTGACTGGGCGATGGAAGTCACTAGATAGTACACTGGTGTCCCAGAACGTCGAAAATTAGTGTGCTAGAAATAGAACGTTATCAGCACAAAGAGCAACGTTCACTATTGTCTGTCCGACGAGTTCCGTTAGGGTACGAGCCATCTAAGTCACGCTGGTTGACGTTTAGTCTGCCTACTTGAGCGTTCAAGTCACCAGCCCGTAATACAGTGTCCGCACGCCACACGGTGTGTTGAAAACTGATGGGTTGGTGATAAAAATCACCTTTGACAGCGTCTGGACTGCAGTCTGTAAGCGTATATGCTGAAACAATGAAAAGTTTGCGTTTGTACTGGGCGCCTTTTAATGGTGTAAAGTACCTTCGAATCTGGCAGCAGGAAAGGGGCTGTTGATGAAAATCCAGCCAGGCAGCATCCTCTTTGCTTATGCGCTAAGGACAACTTCAGTGGACAGTGGCTTGAACTGCAGGTTTGCGGAAGTCACAGCAAGAATGATGGTGTGTCAAATGTCAGTGTTCCTTTGCCTATAGAATACAAACCTCATAGAAGCATTTAAGTTTGCCACCTTTAATGTTTGAACACATACAAGTAGGTCATCGATGCTTTGGACATCCTCACCATCGACAACTTGTAGGTTTTGTAAATGTGTGAAAATTTGAGTCATTTTTTCATGTTACCTCAGTGATCGCTCTTAGTTATCTAATGAGATTGGACTGGAGTGGTTTACTGACTAGGGGAAGTTTAGCCACTCAAAATACAACCACAAGCTGTTGCAAGCGGAATTGCAGTTGATCGGCGCCAAACACTGAAAAACGGCAATCAGCTGCTGCAGCGAATTTGTTTGTAAGAGTTGAAAATTAAGGCAAGTTATTTGAGTGCGTGTCAGATTTAATAAACCGAGCTCCTGGAGGCATGTTCGTGGTACGTAGCAGCGAACGGACCAATCAAAACGTAAAACGCTTGTCGTTCAATAACCATCGTATATACTGTTGTTCCTCTATAAAAATAAACTGAGAATGCTTAGTATCACCCAGACTACTGTCGTTCTGGTTTTCTCCGTTTGATAGCTCAGCATGCGACAGGGTATTGTCCAACAATTTGCCTGTTAACACTTTCAAGTGTACAGGATGGTAAAACATCTTTTAGAATGCTGATGTGTTTTTTTCGTTTCTAAAGAAGACTCGATGTAGAGAACTGTATAGTACATTCTCATTCCTCCCTGGTCACAATGAACCCTTACTGATACTTCTTTCTATTAAATACTTGGGGATCATTTTGAATAAGAAAATGACAGTAAGTTTGTATTACCCATGTCTACACCAAAATGTGAAGGCCCTCGTCTCATGCCTCTGCGACCCCCTTGTTGGATGTATTATTCACCGGTAGTTTTTTCAGGCCTGTTGACAAAGAAGTTTGCAGTGTTTTCGGAAACAGCAAAACATTTATCTTGTTGTAGAGGCATTAACCGTAAACAATTTGTTGATGTTATCCTTTTTCAGTATTTTACAGCGTGCGAAAAGTTAACTGTAAAATCTCTATCTGACACGACACGTCTCACTTCTTCAGATATTTCTGAATGCATTTCTAGCTCTTCCACCAGATCCCGATAAAAACGTTGAATTGCACACATCTGGTCTTCTACTGTTATTCCCTAGCTCGACTGTTCAGCAAACCGAGCCTTCTTATCATTGAATTTAACACAAGAATGAATCAATAATTCTTTTCCAGTGGTACTGTTTAAGGTCGTTTGCCAACTTTTTAGTAAGGCCTTGTGTAATCTGTTATTTCTGTGTGGCTCGAGTTCACATAATTAATAACCCTTCACTTGCTGTAAAGGCTGAAAATTCACCTCTAGGAGCGCACAAACAGTATTGTCGATTTGGCTTGAATGTGCAAACCGCGGTCCCAGTATTAAGGATGGATGCACGTTTATTAATCTTATTCCAGTGAAATAAACTTTTTTGAGCGCTGATCGGAAGATTGGAGTGTCTTCCTGGATGACGAGGAGTGCCCACACATACCGCTCGGTGGAGATTCTGAAAATGCCTTCGTGCCCCGCAGTGCATTCAGAAGAGTAGACATCACGAAACTCGATGTGAAGAAAGAACAGGACATCTGGATATGGTTTAACACATCGTTCGCGCCTCATCATTAGATGGTGGAAGAAAAAAGGTTCGTTAGACTTGGAATTATGAGACAGAACCTTTCCCCGCCCAATGTTTCAAACAAGAAAGGGACTCACTGTTCAGCATGTCCAGACTAGTCCAAACTAGTCGCGGGCTTAAGAAAAATCGCGCACAAGTCCCGACTTGGGGTTCTCGATCTGTAACCTATTGATTTTCGACGACTTATTATGATTTAATTCTCACACAATTCTTCTTTAGAGTAGGTCTCGTTGAACAGTTCTTCATCGATAACGAATGGTAACAGCTGACGAGGAAATAACAAGAGGGTTTACAAGCAAGCCTTTGGACTTTTCCTTAGAAAGGAATTCATTTTACGCAGGGCTATCAATCACTAAAACGACTTCCATTTTAAAGTCGCTAACTGTTTACCTGACGACTCGTTAGATACTTATCCAAATTTCAACCATTCTTAGTAACGTTTTCTTCTAGGATATTCCACGTCACTGTTGAGGTGAGCGGCAGCCCGAGCCACAGTACCTTTTGGTCAGGCTCATGGCTATGATGATGATGATGATGACTAGACGGTGCTGCACTCTGTTTCAATCTTGTTTTTCAAGCCAACAGATACCCACTTGATATTGAATAAGACGAACCGACTGAATCCGAGTACTTTTGGCTTCCAAAATAGAACCCGTGTACTGAGCACTGAAGTTGCTGAAAAGCTGTCCCGGTGCACAATGAGAGTGCACTTTCAGTTTTACTGGCTCACCAAGTTTGTGGGGCCCCACAATTTGCTCCCAGTTGAAATAAAATGGAATCCAGGGTGCAAAAGGGAAATTACGCATCTTACCTACTACGATAATATGCAGTTAGTGATAATGAGAACATTTATACGCTTGTTAAGCTTATAGGACAGGTATTATTACAAAGCAATCAAAAGTGAAATTGCGTTCACCGTCGAAAAATGATAGATTGAGGAGCTCATGGGCAAAGTGAATTCGCCAAATGAATCCTTACACACCAAAACAACAGGGAGCTGATATATATCACTCTAACCATGTTTATGAATGTTCCATTGCTACTCACAATACACACATAAGTAGATTCTCAATTTAACGTGAGCCTAACGGTCGGTGGGCAGGAATGGCGGATACTCGTCAGAACATTGTCAGTCGAGAGATTTCCAAACGTTGTGTCTCGATCTGTCAAGTGTGGGGCGGTACAAATATATCATCATTTAGCCGAATATGAGAGTAATAATTGCCTTCTCAGTCACCTGGCTGATGGCTTATATAAAAAGATCCAACCTCATCGCTAGCTGAGAAGGTATACAGGTTAGTTTACAAACTGAATCCCTGTTATAGTAGTTTCCGCCTAAGTTGAACAATTTGAAGCACCCCGTTGCATAAGGTTTCCACTTTTTCCATTAATTCAGCTAATCTCTTTTTGGTTCAGGAGCAATTCTCCAAAAACCTTGTGAGTAAATCGCACCAGCAGTTGCAACAATCAGAAGGATACTTTGAATAAGATGGTTAACACTGTAATAGATTAATCGATACTGATGATTAAATGGATCAGTCTGTTAGGTTGTCAACAAACATACCGTTAGAGCAGTAAGGGTTCTACGATGGATGCAGCACTATTCGATGGGTAGTGATTACGGTGCTGTAATGTCGTACTACGTCCACTTCAACAGAGTGAGCACGCTTCTAGACTTCTAGGCTTCTAGGCCTGATATCGTTCAACAGTGCAGTTAGTTGAATAGAATGTGTGCATTTGTGGTGGGTTATTCTTCATTTGTGTGCTCATTCTAGTTGCCATAGTCGAGCACAGTTACACATCATATTAATAGTTTGTCATCCCTATCGCGACAACCTCTTGCTTACAAATTCACCTATATTAGACAACAACAATCCGCCAACATGAGTGACAGTAGTGGTCATTTGTCCGTTGTCACGGCTGTTGGTGATACATTCCAAATTTGAAACTAACTTGTGAAGACAACACATTTTTGCTCATTTTCCAAACGTTAACTCAACAGCTTATCTTCTTTATGTTGAGCTATTTGACTCTAGCCTTATATGAACCAGAACTTAAACAACCACTAGAACTTGCCACTACACAGTCTACATTCTTATAAGCACAGCTTTTTAGCCGGAACAAACATTGCTGCAAAACTCCGTAAAAATAGACTTTTCGTACTTACCATCCGTTTCAAGTATTCTAACATTAGCGGACTTTTCTGACTGCCATAAACTAATAGTTCTAAAATCGACCGAGCTAATAAGTCCTTTACAAATCAGTGTGACACTTTTATCATGCAACTTCAGTTCGACGACTGTCAAGACCTTCAATCTCAGCTCACTATACTACTTGATTCCCAGTCATAGGATTACCTGTTTTACAGCAAAAATATGCTGGTCCTGTGAATTTCGTTTCGTTTCTTCTCATAGAAGCAGGTGAATTACAAGCGCTATGATTGCAAGTAAGGTTTGAACAAAATACGATTGTGTGAAATCAACTAGTAAGAATGAATTAGAAATGATTAATCAGAAATTCTAGGGTTGTCTAATGTGCTAACCCCTCTTCATGTTTATAGTAAAAGCGTGACACAGTTAGACTGTTTAGTTTTATTCAAGCTGAAACGGTTATCATCATGCAGTAGTGGAATGACGATAATCCGAGAAGTGGCATATACAAATTGGTTTGTTCCGAAAACTGACAAAACAAACACAGTTTTCGACCTTTTCCAGTAACCAGAGGACTAAATCTGAAAGGTTTCCAAACAAGGTGAAATTCCAGTGTTGTGTACCGTGGACCTTATTAGTGGAGAAACTGAGAGTTGTAAAAAAAGTTTGAAACTCGTGTTAAGTAACAACTTCACAATTCATGGAAGCCATTGTGAGAACTCAGTTGAAAAGAGGATAGGCTATATGCTACAAACAAAAAGGACAGTGAGATGCTAAGTGTATTCAAGAAGCTTTATCTTGTGTACTGTTAAGTAGGATTTAACTACAGACCTTTCACAGACTGCAGGGCTTAAATTTTCAAAGTGCCGGTCACAATCTGCTTATCGGAAGCTTCAACGAAAAAGTGTATCATTAAATAACAAACTACCTTCGGCCGAGGAGCATTTCACCTCGAACAGTCAGTGGCCGAAGTTGATCTTCTTCTGTGAAAGGATATTTAATTGGGATGGTGTGGTGATTAGATTGATTACCAGTATGACATGCTTAAAAAGTACGACATCTCCAGTAAACAATCGTGAGACGAGTGTAACATGATTTGGAAGCATTCCGAGCAAAATGTCGAGACCGTTGTTTTTATGGGGAAATGTGAATGCTTTATCATACAGCCGGATATTTCTTATTCAAAGTTTTTATTCTGCGAACAAATGCAGCTGCGAGCATGTGATTTTCCAAGGAGATAAATGTTGCACATATAAAGTCTGGGTGACAAAACATTGGCCAAAAAGCAACCAAAGTGATATACTGACCTGTAAACCCCGAGCCATAATACTAATCCCACAATAAAATTATAGTAGCTGTGTGTAGGTTGCAACAGTTGCATTTAACAAATTAGAGGATCGACTGAAGATGGCGAACAAGCATGTTTGGAGTGTTTCGGATGAAGTCAACTTAGCAGTATGGTTACGAATAAGAGTTTTATTGAAATTATAGAAAGAATTATAACTCAGCTAAACTTATGAGTTCGGAAAATTACTACGTAACATGAATGGCTTTATAAATGAAATGCAGCGGGTTCAAACGATTCCTCTTGTTTTATTAATACTGTTATTAAACGCTTTCGTGTTAATACCTTGTTCAGTCTAACGGTTGTAACACTTAACTCTGGGTTGAAAGCCTGTTGATTTACAGAAAAAATTTGAAAGCTTTTGACAATAGTGTGTGATTGTATGCTTGTAGTGTAGATTGTAATGCAGTCGGTCACGTTCATCACGGAGTACAGTATGGGAAATAATTATAAGACCACCCGTTTTATTCTTGGTCAGTTTTTAATCCACCAAGTCCATAGAACAAAGGTTGTGTTGTAGGTCACTTAACTATTGTGAGCATTTTGGCACGTAAATTTTGGTTGAACTAACATATACTAAAAAAATACTAAACTGGTGTCACATAATTATGAAGGACATTAGTGTCACCGTTACTCAGTGAAACCCGCCGAACATGTAATTTAGTTTTCCTAACATTAGCGGACTTTTCTGACTGCCCATAAACTAATAGTTCTAAAATCGACCGAGCTAATAAGTCCTTTACAAATCAGTGTGACACTTTTATCATGCAACTTCAGTTCGACGACTGTCAAGACCTTCAATCTCAGCTCACTATACTACTTGATTCCCAGTCATAGGATTACCTGTTTTACAGCAAAAATATGCTGGTCCTGTGAATTTCGTTTCGTTTCTTCTCATAGAAGCAGGTGAATTACAAGCGCTATGATTGCAAGTAAGGTTTGAACAAAATACGATTGTGTGAAATCAACTAGTAAGAATGAATTAGAAATGATTAATCAGAAATTCTAGGGTTGTCTAATGTGCTAACCCCTCTTCATGTTTATAGTAAAAGCGTGACACAGTTAGACTGTTTAGTTTTATTCAAGCTGAAACGGTTATCATCATGCAGTAGTGGAATGACGATAATCCGAGAAGTGGCATATACAAATTGGTTTGTTCCGAAAACTGACAAAACAAACACAGTTTTCGACCTTTTCCAGTAACCAGAGGACTAAATCTGAAAGGTTTCCAAACAAGGTGAAATTCCAGTGTTGTGTACCGTGGACCTTATTAGTGGAGAAACTGAGAGTTGTAAAAAAAGTTTGAAACTCGTGTTAAGTAACAACTTCACAATTCATGGAAGCCATTGTGAGAACTCAGTTGAAAAGAGGATAGGCTATATGCTACAAACAAAAAGACAGTGAGATGCTAAGTGTTGTCAGAACATTGTCAGTCGAGAGATTTCCAAACGTTGTGTCTCGATCTGTCAAGTGTGGGGCGGTACAAATATATCATCATTTAGCCGAATATGAGAGTAATAATTGCCTTCTCAGTCACCTGGCTGATGGCTTATATAAAAAGATCCAACCTCATCGCTAGCTGAGAAGGTATACAGGTTAGTTTACAAACTGAATCCCTGTTATAGTAGTTTCCGCCTAAGTTGAACAATTTGAAGCACCCCGTTGCGTAAGGTTTCCACTTTTTCCATTAATTCAGCTAATCTCTTTTTGGTTCAGGAGCAATTCTCCAAAAACCTTGTGAGTAAATCGCACCAGCAGTTGCAACAATCAGAAGGATACTTTGAATAAGATGGTTAACACTGTAATAGATTAATCGATACTGATGATTAAATGGATCAGTCTGTTAGGTTGTCAACAAACATACCGTTAGAGCAGTAAGGGTTCTACGATGGATGCAGCACTATTCGATGGGTAGTGATTACGGTGCTGTAATGTCGTACTACGTCCACTTCAACAGAGTGAGCACGCTTCTAGACTTCTAGGCTTCTAGGCCTGATATCGTTCAACAGTGCAGTTAGTTGAATAGAATGTGTGCATTTGTGGTGGGTTATTCTTCATTTGTGTGCTCATTCTAGTTGCCATAGTCGAGCACAGTTACACATCATATTAATAGTTTGTCATCCCTATCGCGACAACCTCTTGCTTACAAATTCACCTATATTAGACAACAACAATCCGCCAACATGAGTGACAGTAGTGGTCATTTGTCCGTTGTCACGGCTGTTGGTGATACATTCCAAATTTGAAACTAACTTGTGAAGACAACACATTTTTGCTCATTTTCCAAACGTTAACTCAACAGCTTATCTTCTTTATGTTGAGCTATTTGACTCTAGCCTTATATGAACCAGAACTTAAACAACCACTAGAACTTGCCACTACACAGTCTACATTCTTATAAGCACAGCTTTTTAGCCGGAACAAACATTGCTGCAAAACTCCGTAAAAATAGACTTTTCGTACTTACCATCCGTTTCAAGTATTCTAACATTAGCGGACTTTTCTGACTGCCATAAACTAATAGTTCTAAAATCGACCGAGCTAATAAGTCCTTTACAAATCAGTGTGACACTTTTATCATGCAACTTCAGTTCGACGACTGTCAAGACCTTCAATCTCAGCTCACTATACTACTTGATTCCCAGTCATAGGATTACCTGTTTTA
>LOND01000297.1:84139-96193 GCA_014220965.1 Paragonimus kellicotti
CAGACACTAGAAAACTGGTATAGGCACTGGGTTCTGTTGCTGGATCATACCCAAGATGGAACCGAGTTTGATAAGCCAGTCGCAGTCGTACACGACCAGCCCTAGCTTTTGACCGGTTCTAGCCGGAAGTCTGTCACGCAGATGAACATGACTTGATGATGATAGATTACAGGCCAGGATCAGACATCAGAATCAGCCATGAATAGTCCAGAACCACCACCTGTAAAATTGGTGTTGGAGGATAAACTCGTCTCCATTCCGTTTGATCAGTTAAATTTACTACAGCCAGGGTTGGGCGGGTATGGGAAGTCCATTAAGGGCTTTGTCAACTTCTGGACCGTATCCACGGAGCCCGGGGCCCAAGGCTCAATGGACACGAGGAGACTGGTGTGGTGAACGTGTTCCGTTGAGGCCGGTTTCCGGAGAAATTGGCAAATTTTCTCACAGTAATCTTGCGACGCTGTTTCAACGGTAAACGCGTCCTTTTATGGCTTATTACAGACCTTAAAGGACGCAGCTTCTCGGTAATCATGTAGATAGTCGGTGACATTCTTGGTCAGTTGATCCACGGACGGTGGATCAGCCGAAGTGGATGGCCAAAGTTCGGCCGAACGGGGTACTAGCATTTCTGGTAGTCTAATGTGTCATTTGTGGAAGAACCGTTTACAGAAATGTGGCCTTCGACCGTATCGAAGATTTGAAGTCAAGAACACTAAGAAAACAGCAGTCCTATTCGCCCATATGTTATGGCTCACTCTCCCCAATAGAAAATGAACGTTCGATGAGAACATCCTTGACGTTATGAACGCGCCTTTTTGCTTTGATCCGACAGTTGTACACAATTGTGTTCGTGATTCATGCCGCTATACACGTGCTCGTCATCGCTTACATTGTTCTGATATCCTGTGGGTTGAGTATGTTGCATGCAGTGTACGAATTCTCCTTGCATTTCGGTTACTCATCGTTGTGCCTTGTCCGTTGCAGCTATTGAGTGTCTTCGCTAGAGACCGTCAATCTTCGATTGCAAACGTATTGCACCGCGTTACGGTCGAATAAGGAAATACTAGTCAAATGAATATCGAAAACTAAACTATTTGATGTGAACGGACTTTTCCTGTACATGACGTCTACAAACGTATGTTTATTTCGATATCCGCTGGATTCCCACGTTGTTCAGTACACTCCAGTTTAAGGTCACCCAGAAACACAGAAGTAAAAAAGGTGAGAAATACCAACAACCCCGAAACGCAAACCACACGATATTTCATAGAAAAATATTTTATTCCGCGGAATTGTAGGTCTAATTAGAGGTAGGATTCAAAGTGTTTCCAGGTCGGTTATCACTGTATTGTGTTAAATGTGGACGTTTATGGATTCCTTCAGTTAAACGATGCGGTGGCTAAAGTGATCACTAGCGTCCAAGACCCACAATTTTTCATAGGCATAAATACATTGTGACATGTAGAACACAGGGTGTGATACAGTTCATCAGAAGAAACAAAAAATGAGGTGAAACAAAGAAGTTGGTTATGAACGGATGATGTGTATAGTGAGGTCATTTTCGACGTCCCCAAAATCCTAAACTCCCTGCGACGTGAGAGTTGCCTTACCAGTACCACCGTGCCTGTTCACATTATCTTGTGAATGTAAATTTACTACAAACCACTAACATCAAAGTTAGTGTGTTGGCGTAGGTATCGCAGTTTTAATCGTGGCTGTATAATGAATCCGCGCCATCTCTACTACTATAGGCTACATTCACTAGGATAACAATGTTTTAGCTGTCACCGTTGGGAACGCCGCCCAACCAGTCTGACGCTTGTTTGAATTCTGAAGGTCGACTGGAGTTTCCGTCGACATTCGTTCTCTCTGGCGGTTGCCGTGCGGTTGTGCTTAAGGTTCTCTCACGTCCAACTCCCTAGCGCCTTTAACTGTTGCGTTGAAGTCTGCTTGTGAACGGTGAGTAAATCAATAAATAAAGTTTGTTTGCAGATTCACCGTCTTCTCACTACGACTTCCGTTCCGCGTTAACATAAGGCTGGGAAAACCTTGGGCGTACGAACCTAGGAACTAGCATCGCGATATGTGGAGACGGGTGGATATATAACGTTAAACAGTGAAAAGTCTGCATTATTCCGTTGGCCTTCGCGACTGACATTCTTTAGTTCAGTTGATGCGAGTACTGATCGGTTGTGAATTGCGGTTCAACTTTGTTTGTCAACTTGGCGTCTGCATGAATCCGTGGAGGTTACCATGTGAACCCCTCCTTGAAGAGTATTGCAGTAAAAAGTAGCTTGACAGGAAAGTGCCCTTACATTACATTTTGCAGGACACAAATTATATCATTATTTGGCCGACTTATTTGTTAATTTTGAAGGAACTTTCTTCGATGCAGAAGTCCAGAGTATTCTGAGTTCAGTAGAATTCTATGCACCGACATGTAACCCTGTATAGTACATTGCCGAAAGGTAGACGTGCTCACTTGCTTAAGCATCCTGGTGGATAACAGCCTCGGAAGACAGTTGCTTGTTTAGTAGTCCGACTTCAAACGCTATCTCGAAGTCCCTATGTAGATTAGATCAACAGGCCTGTACGCTCACTTCGGGATGGTGCCTTGCCTGACTTCCGAAATGGCTGCGAAAGTGAAATAGGTACAAATGCTACCGATTTTTAACGGTCAAACGCGCTGCTTTTCTGGTTTTGTAACAATATCAGAGTATCGCGAAGAAAGTCTGAATTTTCTTTGTTATCAACTTCCGTTGTTGCATCGCAGACAGGAGCGGGACTTTTATCGACGTGGAAATGCATGCAGTCGCTATTTTGAATGATAGACGAATAGCCAGCGACCGGTGGTAATGTCTATCAAGGTTGAACTGGCGTCGAGGGCGGTAGAAAGAAATAACACCGAGAACAATTTTGAAATTGCCCTGCAACCATCAAACATTTGCAACGCATAACGAGGGTGGAGTAGCTGGAAAGCATGAAGAGTAATACCGGCCCCAGCATTGCTCCATGCGGTACACCTCTAGGCGTTAGAAGCCGAACATGGTCCTGATCAGACTAACGTGTTTAGCGGCTCCACATAATTCGGCCTTAGGTAAATTTAGTGATCGGTTTTGGTAAATTCGGTAGGCCAAGACTGCATCCTACATTAACGCTAGTTGTGCTCAACCAGAAATTAAAAGTTAGCACCGACTTCGGGATGCAATGATAAACTGTGTTGAGCTGAGGACCAGAAGTTCAAGCATGGATGAGTTATGCCGGATTCCAAGTTTAGCTAAGGTTTCTGGGACTTCGACATTGAGGACAGCAAGGCATCTAAACCATACTCCGAGCATCACCGTAATCTGCTTATCTAACAGGCGGTGTCATATATCAGTGACTCTCTTATGCCCAAATCTCACTTTCTGTTAATAACTGACGAAGGGCTCAACGCATATTGGGAAAATTAGGGTGCCCCCTGAGAAAATTGTTTGCTGTATTGTCGGCACCATATGGATTGTGGTTTTGGAAATTATAGCTGTCGCGGGTGTTGAGGTTGATGGTTGTTCCAAAGAGAAAACGGTTGTTTTGGCGCAAGTCCTCCTTGGTTGAATAATTTTGAAAATAGTACAGTCGAAATTTTGGGCAAAGTAACCACAATTCATCAATTGTAAGTAACTAGTATCAATGAAGAAATTTGGAACACGCCGAAGGGTGCCTAAAATACCGGTTCCGTGATGAAACGTTTTTAGCATTTTTGCGAAAAAAGACTATTGTGGGCGTTAGCTCGCATTTCCAAGTTTTATAACCGCGTTCGTTGCGAGTCACGAAGTGGAATAAATAGTTCCATAACCTATGAACGCCCTAATTCACACCGGTTTTGAGATATCGAGCAACCAAAATATACGACTATACGATGGTAGAAACGTTGCATCACTGAACCGGTATTTTAGGCACCCTTCGGCGTGTTCCAAATTTCCTTCGTTGATACTAGTTACTTACAATTGATGAATTGTGGTTACTTTGCCCAAAATTTCGACTGTACTATTTTCAAAATTATTCAACCAAGGAGGACTTGCGCCAAAACAACCGTTTTCTCTTTGGAACAACCATCAACCTCAACACCTTTGAAAAACATATTTGCCGTCGTTTTATTGTGTTGTGCGATTCGCGCACACATTAGCCGACAGTATTCAGGTAAAGGCCTTTCGATTAGACCACGTTGGAAGAAGTCACTAGTCTTGAGGTTCGTGCTTGTTAGAACTCATCGGCAATGCAGATCTCCGTCACGACTAAAAGTTTCACTCCGTCCGCCGTGTTTGTGGAACTACCATGGTGCTCGCAACGACGATATCATCAATAAAGATGTGGACATATAGCCACCCCCAATGGCTCAACTACGATTACACGCACAAGATGTTAAGCTTTTCCGAGTATTTTAAGAAGTGAACTAACGGTTTACGTGTTTGTATAGTGTGTGGAGTATTCAGTGGAGTTCGTTTTCAGATTTACCGACCGCATATTATGACTTCCGAACTGCGTTAGCATAATCTGCAGCAAAGTCCTGGAAGTAAGAATCACCGACCGGATGATCTAACACCGCGATAAGCGATCTGTTTTCCATTATTTAATGAATGTCTATGTTTTCCCTAAAGCTAACTGAAGTTTTGAAACAAGCGTCCGCTCGGAGGACTAAGTCTTTCTGCATGATGGCTCCTAAAGGATTAGCGACCATTTGAATTTTGTCAGTGAACATATTTCATCGACTCCTCAGCGGTTCTGTTAGGTGGTTGATATAGGTATCAAATAGGAGTAAGACCAAGCCAAATTTTTGCAATGCCGTCTTCTATTTCCACTTTCAGCGGGCTGTTTACTTCCGACAACATGACAAATGGATTTGTTTCATTTTGGATAAGGCGTTTGGTTATATGTAATTAGGTCGGTTTTTTTGTTGACTGACACGCGAATCAATACTACTTAATTCCGTCGAGCAAAATTACAAATTACAAAGCCATCGCATTTCGTGTTGAGCTTTTATGTTATTTTGTCCACCACGGATGGCCGTGCTTTTGGTCCCATAAATATTTTTACACGAAAAGTCTTTTTATTCCCTCTGGGAATTGAAACATTTGAGACAGCACATTTCTCAAGCCATTCTTTCGTCGATGGTGGTGATAATAATATGTATTTTTTAATGCGTCTATGACATATGTTTGGGTCAGCGCAGTGGATACACATTATTTTGTGCAGTACTGTAGATACTAATGATACAACACGGCAAATGATAACAGTCGCCAACCAGGAAGGTATGATAACAGATAATTACGTTCGGGTTACAGCTGAAAGGTGTGTACACAAGGCTGGGAAAGCATTTTGTACAGACAGCAAGATTGTAAGAAAATGATTTTTCGAGTCAGTTTATTGCTTGCGAAGCTGTGTGGGAATAACGTCAGAAATGTTGGTCAAGGTCACGTTAGAAGTTGTCAAAAATTAGACTTCACAGAGTTTCGCTACAATTTATTTCAGCTGGCATTCGAAAACCATGGAATCAAATGAGCGGAACAAAGTGGAACAAAACATCTCAACTACATCAGAACGACGAACACACGACTTGCAGAAAATGGAAAAACGAAACAGTTCGCGAAGCATTCAATATGGAATTTTCCGTGTCAACACATTATAAAATGCTTCTCAGCATGAAGGGACTGCGGGATCATGGAAGAAACACGAAAAGCGATAAATTTGTAAGCGCAAAATGACGATGCGAACCTTGAAAAAGGTCAGTTTGCATTTATTTGGAAACTTCCGTACGGTATCCATCTTTACGTCTTAGTTAGAGAAAAATTTGATACCCGTAACCAAGTGATATGGTACGATTTCGGTATAAGTTTAGGTCATTCAGACAACGCATTTATTTAGAGAAATATGGAGAAAACTGCAATAAAGTCTTCAAATGCAGCACTGGGGGCACCTGAAACAGCGGAGGAAAATAACTAAGGTGTGGTGACCTGAAGATAACCCTTGTCTTCCTGCTGTAAAAGTCTCCTTGAAATACCAGTTTGCATTACGCATGGGGCCGTAAGAACTGTTGTCTGCTATCTGTCTGCTATATGTAATCGCGCTTGTTTGTTTGCATGCTTGTTGTCCCATGCACGTCAATGGCGCCAAACACGCTTCTGACTTCGCTCACGCGCTCGACGGCTGAATGTTAAACGTCCTCAGCTGTTTTCGCACGTAGGTTCTGTTTAGTGTTTCACGAGACCCATTGTAACTTCCGCATAATACAGGTTGAATATATAAATTATTCGTGTGTTTGTTTTGCATCCTGCTTTCACTGCGTACACCTGGGAGTCGTCGATTTAGCGCACATACACACCAACTCATTGTTGTTACTGTGATCATGGTGTCGAATTACTCAACAATCGTAAACTCTTTCAATGGTCAGACTGAATCACCTTTTTTCGCTGGGTTAAACAGACAACAGTCGAACCGCTTATATTCTCTTCGCTCTACCAAATCTATTCTGAGATTTTATGACAAACAGACTGCAGTAATATTTGCTCTTAGTTCCTCGAGCCGCAAACGAGACTCGTTTAACCGTTTATATTGACTGTCGCGGTGAGGATGTGCAGAAGCTCATGCTCAGGCAGTGAAACGTGCCGCGCAATCTTTTGTAATTTTTTTTTTCGAACCTGGTACTCGTTGCCTGGATGCTATTCCTCAATCTGTTGCACTGAACCTGTCAGTACCGGAAAGTAGGCCTCATTGTTGGACAGTTTCGTCAACTCAGCCGAGGGTGTCACTGCGTCGGAAAACTCGGAGGAATGTGCTGGAACAGAAGGAAGTCCAAAAGGTTGCCACGGCTGCCATTGATTGTGGTTCGAAGGGATGCATATCTGTCATGCATAATGTGAGTATTACGAGTAACACTATCACCCGGTGGGCCTTCACCATCGTCAAGTCAGAAAAGAGGTTCCTAACCAGTGGGTTAAAATTGGAAGACTCCAATGCGGGCTACAGATCGGATAGAACTTATCTATCTTTAATTCGGGAAGTCCAAAGTGTCTTTATACGACTTATAAGCAGATAAAATTTACCACAATTGGTCATCGAGCTAAAAAGTCAGATGACCGCGTGTCATATAGTGGGTGGCGGATTTTTCTAACCAAGAATGTTGCACCTACCCAAGGGAACTCCAAAATGAATTTCTGCATAGCACTTTCCACAAACAATACAGCTTTACTCAAGAACGAGTTGGCATATTTTCATTAAAAACTACCTTCATGGAATGCTTCTTTTTTCAAATTATTGTCAAGAGAGAGCTTGCAGGCCAACTGGTGTTTGTAGAATGCAGCTGAAATCAATGACTTAGGTTACGGTGGAAAAAATACCAATGGACGTGACAGGTAAATGGATCCCTTGCTGATATAGTTTTGGACAAGGCTCGACGTGTTGAAAATATCGGTGGTAGACAGTCGTGAATGAACGCACGTGTAGGTATTGTTTTCAAGAAATAAAATTCGAAGCTAACCTGAATTCTTCAAACATACTACAAAAAATAGTGAAAATCCAAGCTTTAAGGTGCCGACTGAATGGACTGGGAACGCATATCGAACAAACTCACAACGGCCGGTTTCGAAGTTTGTCGAGCTATCAGGGCTTATTCGCAAAACAGGTGGATGGTGCTCAACAGATGTAAAAAGATCGTTGAACTCCGTTTCTCTCCACGCGGTATGTTCCATCATAACGCAGCGTGTCAGAGAGAACTGGGGGAGGATTCCACGAAGAAGTTGAACGTCCCTATCACAACTTCTAGCAGCGCAACCTACTGTACGTGTACATTCACAAACAACTCTAACCAACTGTCCACAAATCATTCAGCTTGCTGTGCCTGGTAGATCGGTTTATGCATGATGACCGGAAGCCCTATTGCAAACCCCAGACTGTCACAAAAGTTAGACTATCGAACCAATTTTCTGCGTGACGAAAATCGGCGCGTAGGCATCATCACTGCAACACTCCAGGGCCACACCCACAAGACAGCTCCGGCTTAGTAAGAGTGCGGATTTACATTGAAACATGCTCTGGCGACAAGAGCAAACGTCGCGGGGAAAGACCAGATTGTAAAATGTTCACAGTACTTAATGCGTGGACCTGTTTTTTTCTATAATATCGCCTTGGGCGAAAGTTTAGTAAACCGGTTTTCGGTAATACTATAATATTTTGGTGCAAACGTGCATTAAATTAACGCTTTCCAGGTATACGCAACGAATACCAGACGCGAAATAAGAATACGAATAATTGCGGGAGACCGAACGTATATTATACGACAATTACAATAGGTCTCAACCAGTGCTAAACGACACCGATACGCGAAAGCAGCTAGGGGAGTTACGGATCCGATCGTCGGACGCGCGAGCAACTCGGAATTGTGTATGGCGCCATTGGCTCGCGTAGGCTGACAAACGTACGTAATCTGGCTCACCGACCGATGATAACGGAGTTTGTTTGGTTAACAAATACTCTATATTATCTTCATCAGTAAGTGTCTTGGAATCACCATAATGTATCAACAAAATATTGGCCCAAAGATACACGGGTCTCCTATAAACGCGCTTACCAGTTGATGATTGTTAGCTTTTTGAGTATACGGCCAAAATACGGGTTCCCTGTTCCGAAGGACATTCAAAGGACACAAATGAGTATCTTCCCAGATCATCCCGTCAGTGGGTGACATGTTTGTTGCGTCACCCCGTGTACAACCGTGTTGACTTTGGTGAGATTTGGCTGGGCAACAACATATTGCGACATATTTCTAAATGATCAGAAACTAACCATACCAGATCGCACTTTTTGGACAGTGTAATGTATTGTAGATGTTTGGGTTTAATCTGATATCATTTGCACAGAGTGGCATGTTGGAAGCAGATCGTGGCGCCCTTATGTTGGTCGGTAACCCTGAAGTGAGCTCAAAAATACTAGGGGCGCATCTCCTAAAGTGGCGGGCAAAGCGAATCATGTAACACTGTTTACTCGAAAATCGAGAATATTTCCAACTTTCAGGCTTTGAATACCTACAGGAAGAATCACACATCAGCCATTTGAATTAAAAATGACAAACTTTGATCAAAAATGCTCGAACCAGAATCAAAGTTGTGTGGGCCGGTCCGTAGCGTTCCAGTTGGTCAATGGAGTTACAGCTGCGAAATCAGACGACCATATATTNCAGTGGGAATGAGTTGACCGAACCGTAGAAAAGGTTGTGGCTTAGAGACAGACACTAGAAAACTGGTATAGGCACTGGGTTCTGTTGCTGGATCATACCCAAGATGGAACCGAGTTTGATAAGCCAGTCGCAGTCGTACACGACCAGCCCTAGCTTTTGACCGGTTCTAGCCGGAAGTCTGTCACGCAGATGAACATGACTTGATGATGATAGATTACAGGCCAGGATCAGACATCAGAATCAGCCATGAATAGTCCAGAACCACCACCTGTAAAATTGGTTTGGAGGATAAACTCGTCTCCATTCCGTTTGACCAGTTAAATTTACTACAGCCAGGGGTTGGGCGGGTATGGGAAGTCCATTAAGGGCTTTGTCAACTTCTGGACCGTATCCACGGAGCCCGGGGCCCAAGGCTCAATGGACACGAGGAGACTGGTGTGGTGAACGTGTTCCGTTGAGGCCGGTTTCCGGAGAAATTGGCAAATTTTCTCACAGTAATCTTGCGACGCTGTTTCAACGGTAAACGCGTCCTTTTATGGCTTATTACAGACCTTAAAGGACGCAGCTTCTCGGTAATCATGTAGATAGTCGGTGACATTCTTGGTCAGTTGATCCACGGACGGTGGATCAGCCGAAGTGGATGGCCAAAGTTCGGCCGAACGGGGTACTAGCATTTCTGGTAGTCTAATGTGTCATTTGTGGAAGAACCGTTTACAGAAATGTGGCCTTCGACCGTATCGAAGATTTGAAGTCAAGAACACTAAGAAAACAGCAGTCCTATTCGCCCATATGTTATGGCTCACTAGTGCACGAAAGAACAATTTACAGACGGCGAACAATTGTCAGGAAGGCTAGCAATAACCAAAACCTAAGAAGAACATAGAAGAACTCACCATTAATCCAGAACGTGTTCGCTGCCAAATCCAAGGAAACAACGGACCACCGTCTGCGGAAGTATACATATTAAATGGTGTTGAAAAACTTTATCTCACTAAACGGGGTGGAAGTGGAATGGACTGATAATAGGACAAGAGCGAAACAGGCGCCGGGATAAAACATTACCACTGCAATAAAACAGAACCTGTGTCTAGTTTTGAAATGAGCGCTGTATATTTTCCCCTTTCTTACTTTCACAGATGACGACACCCCCAACAGAAGATGAACGCTCGATGAGAACATCCTTGACGTTATGAACGCGCCTTTTTGCTTTGGTCCGACAGATGTACACAGTTGTGTTCGTGATTCATGCCGCTATACACGTGCTCGTCATCGCTTACATTGTTCTGATATCCTGTGGGTTGAGTATGTTGCATGCAGTGTACGAATTCTCCTTGCATTTCGGTTACTCATCGTTGTGCCTTGTCCGTTGCAGCTACTGAGTGTCCTCGCTAGAGACCGTCAGTCTTCGATTGCAAACGTATTGCACCGCGTTACGGTCGAATAAGGAAATACTAGTCAAATGAATATCGAAAACTAAACTATTTGATGTGAACGGACTTTTCCTGTACATGACGTCTACAAACGTATGTTTATTTCGATATCCGCTGGATTCCCACGTTGTTCAGTACACTCCAGTTTAAGGTCACCCAGAAACACAGAAGTAAAAAGGTGAGAAATACCAACAACCCCGAAACGCAAACCACACGATATTTCATAGAAAATATTTTATTCCGCGGAATTGTAGGTCTAATTAGAGGTAGGATTCAAAGTGTTTCCAGGTCGGTTATCACTGTATTGTGTTAAATGTGGACGTTTATGGATTCCTTCAGTTAAACGATGCGGTGGCTAAAGTGATCACTAGCGTCCAAGACCCACAATTTTTCATAGGCATAAATACATTGTGACATGTAGAACACAGGGTGTGATACAGTTCATCAGAAGAAACAAAAAATGAGGTGAAACAAAGAAGTTGGTTATGAACGGATGATGTGTATAGTGAGGTCATTTTCGACGTCCCCAAAATCCTAAACTCTCTGTAACGTGAGAGCTGCCTTACCAGTACCACCGTGACTGTTCACATCATCTTGTGAATGTAAGTTTACTACAAACCACTAACAACAAAGTTAATGTGTTGGCGTAGGTATCGCAGTTTCAATCGTGGCTGTGCAGTGAATCCACGTCATCTCCACTACTATAGGCTACATTCACTAGGATAACAATGTTTTAGCTGTCACCGTTGGGAACGCCGCCCAACCAGTCTGACGCTTGTTTGAATTCTGAAGGTCGACTGGAGTTTCCGTCGACATTCGTCCTCTCTGGCGGCTGCCGTGCGGTTGTGCTTAAGGTTCTCTCACGTCCAACTCCCTAGCGCCTTTAACTGTTGCGTTGAAGTCTGCTTGTGAACGGTGAGTAAATCAATAAATAAAGTTTGTTTGCAGATTCACCGTCTTCTCACTACGACTTCCGTTCCGCGTTAACATAAGGCTGGGAAAACCTTGGGCGTACGAACCTAGGAACTAGCATCGCGATATGTGGAGACGGGTGGATACATAACGTTAAACAGTGAAAAGTCTGCATTATTCCGTTGGCCTTCGCGACTGACATTCTTTAGTTCAGTTGATGCGAGTACTGATCGGTTGTGAATTGCGGTTCAACTTTGTTTGTCAACTTGGCGTCTGCATGAATCCGTGGAGGTTACCATGTGAACCCCTCCTTGAAGAGTATTGCAGTAAAAAGTAGCTTGACAGGAAAGTGCCCTTACATTACATTTTGCAGGACACAAATTATATCATTATTTGGCCGACCTACTTGTTAATTTTGAAGGAACTTTCTTCGATGCAGAAGTCCAGAGTATTCTGAGTTCAGTAGAATTCTATGCACCGACATGTAACCCTGTATAGTACATT
>LOND01000297.1:105502-118741 GCA_014220965.1 Paragonimus kellicotti
CGCCTTCTTCTTGAAAATTTTTGTTTCCTTAATCCCACTGGTGGAGATCCGGAGGGACGGCAGTATGGTCAGTGGACCCAGTCGGCATGCCACACCATGCAGCTTGGATAAATGTTTTTCTAGTAAGTGTTGTCCCTTCTTGAATGCTGCTGGCACATTTCTCAATATTGTGACATAAACGTCTCCAAGTGACGTGTGGACAACTTAGGATAAGCTAAGTGAAAACAAGATATGGTGATAAATTCTACGGGGTTATTGGGTACTTAGTAGGAGCTACAAAACAACCAGCTACGCATCTCAACTGTAGCTTTTGATACTGAATGAAGACATGTCATAACAACAAAACTTTTCTGTCTGGATTTAAGCAAATACTATAAAATACATGCGAAATATCGCTTTACAAATCTCAATGACGAACTGAACAGAACTGTAAAGGTATGTCTGTAGTGAACGCGTCAGCGAAGCACGTGGATTACTCGGTGAACTCGAGACTGATAATACAGTATATATTTTCAAGTATTGTCAGTTAAGCCTTAACAGTAAAACGAATGAATAACGGGGGATTTCCTAAAATTTTTTGGGTATTATGGACATCTAGGAAAAAATCTCCGAAGAATTTGAGAACCGCGCTCTGTACAGCTCTCCTAACCTCTACCCCAAATATTCCCCCTTTTGGGAGCCGAATCAGTGTTTAATCTGGAGAGAGCGCCTGCGACGCCATCCGCAGATTCTGGAATTTCGACGAAGGTCTCTTGTAAATTGTGCGATGAAATCAGGATGGCGAATTTCACCTGGGTTAGTGTTCGTTCGGCAAGGAGTTGAGCGCGTAGATAAATGGTTTATGGTCAGCCGGACACAGTGGAAGCTCGACCTTCAAATAAATGTCGCAAATGACTAACCTATTGTTAAATCGCGAGTAGTTCCCTGCCGAATGTGCTATAATTGGATTGGGAGAGGGAGAGTTTTCGGGAGTAAAACAAGAGCGGTTGTAATTCAGTGTTCGCAAGCTGCTGGAGAACTTCACCAACTGCGTTTACCAAAACATCATATGATGGTCCCAGAAATACACAAGCGAAGTGAATAACTAAGCTGAACCTCAAAACTAGTTTCGACACGGTATTAGTTACAACCGAACTAAGTAAATAAGATATTTATCTCTCGAGCACAACTGTACAACTCATTGCGAACAATGTAGCAAAACAAAATAATGAGAAATAAGTTCAGTGACAATCACCACACATTGATTAGGGGAAACAATCGGGTGTTAGGGTAAATATTAAAGTACGGCAAGGCAATGGTTTCACTAAGTGCTTGCTAGCCAGCGATGAACGCATATAACGCTTGAGAATTGAAGACCACATCCTTCGTTGATCTTTGTAGATCGGTTAGTGGTTGTGAAACATGTGAACAGCGCGTTGTAAAACGATTATAATACTTGATCATACTAATGAAACGCTAAAGTTTTCTAAGGAAATCAGGAGGAGTGAAATCCTACACTGCTTCAACTCTTGTGTCCCATCGGTCGAAAGCCCTTGGAATCAATAAGATGGCTTAAAAATTCCAGGGTATCATAACCGAGGACACACTGATAGGGTTTACTGGTGATTCCGAATTGGGCAAAACGTGCGAAAAATGAACGGAGATGTTGTTCTTCCCCGTTACGGTTTTTCTTCTGTGACGGATAAATCTCCTGACTCAGTCCGGATGTCAGTGATGCGCACAAACCCATTGTATATGTTCCCAAAATGCCATCTTGTTAGAAAATTAGTCTGCTGGAAGACACCACCAATGGCTATTCAAAATCGTGTTTGCCGGTAGTTCACAAAAGTTGTCCAGGTCAACCTTCTCATCACCCTCTCCCTTGAGGATTCGTCTTCAACTTCAAGTTAAGTTCAGCCTCGTTAATCAACCGTGACACTTTGGATGACGAGTCAACCAGCCTCGTGGTGAATCCCAATTTTCGCCGCAGCTCACTTAGTCCGAAATGGGTTATCTCAATAGTGTCCGTGTAATAAAATGAGGATCAAACTTGAGAGATTTGCCTTATTTTTTGAAATGGCGGCATGTGTTGTCTGACGATAGTTGTGCGTGCGATAAAAAGTCAGCGGTTAAACTACTTGCCTTTAGCTGCCCATTGTTCTTTATTCATTCTTCTTGAATTAGCAATCAGCCCTGTAGCGCCTGATTCGGTCATTAGAACCGCGTGCGATGAATTGTTCTTCCGACGGACGCCAATTTCGACTTAATACTGAGACTTAGTGGCATTAGCTTGCCGAACCGCGTTTTCTTGCATTCAATCACTGCCTACTTCCTATTGAGGAACTTGTGTTTTGACTGCACTACTGGTTTCATGCCATTCCAAACCATGTTGTATTTGACCTTGTTAGCATGAATCGTTAGCCCCAGACGTTATTGATTTGGTGGATTCAACGTGGATGTTTGTTTTTCCTTCCTCCCCATTACTTTTGTAATATTCTATCGTAGTTTAGCATTTCATTGATAACGAACTCGCCTCTGTAATCGTCGTCTGAGGATTTTATTCGGTCACTCAGCTGATTGAGAATTTGTTGGGCCTCCGCCGAATATCTGACACGACTATTCGCTATCCAGGGTGTCGAAAGACGTTGTGAAGTGACTAACCAAAGACTGACAGGTCGACGGACAACAGATATAAACAGTACGGCCGTGGTTTGTATTTTATGTTACTTTCCGATGCCATAGAAGTAAGTTGTTAATTTGCAGAACGGACGGAATCTTTATGGGTTCGGACCGATTACCTGCAACTTTTTTGAAGTACAGAATGACCAAGTGTTGTATGCAAGGGTCTGCGGTGAATATTTTGAAGTAAGTTTACCACTGTGCTATCTAAGCACCGTAAACCATTTCCTCTGGTTGAGCATCAAGCTGTAAGCTGCGTCCACTACGCTTACACTTGCCCCGGAGAGTAAACTGTGTACAAAGTCTGCGGCACCTCCACGCCAAGGCGTGCAGTTGCTTCGTCAGGGATCTGTTGTTCAAGTCAGGGTTCTAATCTATGTATATTCGTATCACCATTCTTGACCAGGTTACCAGTGATGGTGTCGACATGTAGCCAACACAACGCCTTCTTCTTGAAAATTTTTGTTTCCTTAATCCCACTGGTGGAGATCCGGAGGGACGGCAGTATGGTCAGTGGACCCAGTCGGCATGCCACACCATGCAGCTTGGATAAATGTTTTTCTAGTAAGTGTTGTCCCTTCTTGAATGCTGCTGGCACATTTCTCAATATTGTGACATAAACGTCTCCAAGTGACGTGTGGACAACTTAGGATAAGCTAAGTGAAAACAAGATATGGTGATAAATTCTACGGGGTTATTGGGTACTTAGTAGGAGCTACAAAACAACCAGCTACGCATCTCAACTGTAGCTTTTGATACTGAATGAAGACATGTCATAACAACAAAACTTTTCTGTCTGGATTTAAGCAAATACTATAAAATACATGCGAAATATCGCTTTACAAATCTCAATGACGAACTGAACAGAACTGTAAAGGTATGTCTGTAGTGAACGCGTCAGCGAAGCACGTGGATTACTCGGTGAACTCGAGACTGATAATACAGTATATATTTTCAAGTATTGTCAGTTAAGCCTTAACAGTAAAACGAATGAATAACGGGGGATTTCCTAAAATTTTTTGGGTATTATGGACATCTAGGAAAAAATCTCCGAAGAATTTGAGAACCGCGCTCTGTACAGCTCTCCTAACCTCTACCCCAAATATTCCCCCCTTTAGGTAGGATGACACTGATGGCATTCGGTGTCCCCACTACTAGGAACTTTATAAATATTAAGAACACGCCGGTGGTTGCGTAACTTTTCATGGAAACTACCGTGTAGCTAGCAAGCTCGTTTTTACTTATTCATCCTCAGGCTGTACACATCGCAATTTGCATCAAAAGTTTACAAGGAAATCGTGAAGGAAGTGAACGCAGAACAGGTGGTTAAGAAGATCGGTCAAGTCACTGTCAGCCTGTAACTAAATACTAGCTTAAACAATTAGTCTCGATAGGGCGACGGGGTGAGAGTTTGACGAAGGTCATCCCGAAGTCTGAACGAAACGTATCTGGGAGCAAAGGGGTGGGTTGTACAAGCGAATTCCAATAGATTTCACTATAGGCAAAATGCTGCACCTCACTACCTCCAACGGGGCTAACTTAAACCGGTAGACTTGTCAAACTGCGTCCGTCACCTTCACATAGTGATTCGAATCCACTAGGTGCGAAAGTATGCTACTACTGTGAATGAGTATACACAGAACGAAGCGGCAGAAGCAGCATTTTATCTTTCAGTCATGAACCCAAAACCGGATTGGAAGTGAAATGAACACGTAATTTAGTGGGACAGAGTGATGTAACTGACAGCCTGCGTATCATAGCTTAAGCTAGCGTATCGCTGTTGGAGGGCAATCCGAAGTCTACATCTCCCATTTCCACCAGATGCGACTGGTCTCCTATCCGCTGTTGTACGGCTGTGTTCATGCACCCTTCCGTGTAGCTATTCTGTATGAATGCTATACGTTTGAATGCCACTTCTTCCGTTAAGTTATCAACCGTGTAGGTTTTTATGGCTGTTCCGGCCAAATAGTTGGATGGATCTCTCTTCAGTTCGAGTGGTACAAAACAACTGAAATCGATTGATTGACTATCTTAAGTACCTTTTCTGCACTGACCCGTCAGCGCGGCGACGTATGTGTACATCCAGGAAGCTCAGCTGGCTATTCACTTCAATCTCCGAGGAAAGTTGCAAATTCGGGTGGCGGAGTTTAATCTGGTCGAGATGTCAGTCGGATTGAAGTTGTTATAGAGTACGCAAAGAATATGGTAAACGTACCGCTTATAAAAATCGCACTGATAACCCCACTTTTGCCGTAAAAATATCGGCAAGAAATGGTTTTAGGGGGGATACCATTGCAACTCAGTCTTCTCGTCGATGAATATGTTCGTTCAACTTAAATTGTATATTGTAAGTGTACAGATGGAGTAACCGAACGAATTCGATCGAGGGCATCCGAATGTCTGTGTCATTAAAGTGCCGCGTTACCAACATACTTAACTGACTTCGAAATGAAAAAAATTCACTTTCTAAGTTTCCCACTGTTACAAGATGTTCCCTGGTGAGAAAATTTCATGAAGTTGGACCACGTAGCATGTACTGATAACGAGAAATCAATGTGAATTTCAGTTGCTCCACATCTAGCGTCGACGTAGGATGGAGATAAAACAAATGTGTGTACAAATTATCATCCTGTGCCTCCAAATCCACTTGTTAATTTTTACACAGCAGATAACAGAAAACGTAGAGTCTGGCGACAATATTCCGAGAAAAAATTTGTCCGGAACTTGAAAAAACGGTGAATGTATGGTTCTGGATGGATGGTAAACTCTGAGGGAAGTTTCGTTAAAGTGAGCTGACTGAGTATTGTGTTCGCTAGGGTAAGTTAAACTTGATCCAAAGAACACGATTCTGCTGTCAGAAACCAGATATTGCAAGTCGTTACTGAGATATGCATCCGGCGTGGGATACAAATATTTCTTCGCGGAGGTAGAGAACCTGTGTTAAATTCGGTCCACTGGGCCACTGCAAGGTGTGAAACGATAAACTTCAGCCAATTGACGGATGGCTGTGTTCGGCTCAGAAAGAAGTTGTCGTGCATTGTCAGTCTCGAACGTCTAATGATTCTTCGAGATACGTTCAGTCTACTCGCAACGTCTATCGATAGGCTTGGTCTGGAGTAGCTGTGTCTGCGGTGCAGCAAGCGTCCATATACTCCATAGCCGCTAAGCGACCGATTCCGATCCAAAATTGAGAGGCGGTCGTAAACGCGAGTTTGCTGTTAATAGGGTGCTAGAACATAGGAAAAATATTGAAAAAATAAAGGGAATATATAACAACGAACTCTAATATTAAACCCGCAAAACTAACAAGGTCCGGTACCAACGATTCACCTGAACGTGACCAAATTCAACGGTTACACAATGGCGAAGTGCTGAAAGATATGTGTTATCACGTACAGATATTCAGCGGTTTAGCTGTTGGAAGTGAGGATGGACAAACTACGCGGAAGCATGTTCTGACAAGTAAACGATATCGAGCTTCAGTATCACCTCAAAAGCAACGTTCATATGAGAAAACATTCGTCCAGCGAGTAATTCGTATGACCGTGTTGTAACATACAAGCCGGTCATCTTTACCCTGACTATCCGTTACATTTACGGATCAACTTAGGAGCAAAGCGAAGACACAGGGGGACAGCGTTCTTCGGAATTAGGGATTCTTACAACAGTCCTGTAAAAAACGGGAGCCAGCGTGAGCCAAAGGCCCAGTAAGCCATGCACACGACTTACACAAACGAAAACTAAAACGGCGTCAACAACACAGCAGCACGCCCCGTCACACAATTCAAATTCAACCTGTGCGCGCTTGCTGGTTTCGACCGCACGTTACAGTGTCAGTCTCTGTGTGGAAGGTTCGCAATTGCTTCCATGAAGATTTCGATTGCGAGAACAGTCGAAATAAACAGAATAGATGAAGACAGGGGACGTGGTTACTATTCTTCTCTCGAATGCGATACCATCTTTGCACACTCAACGCATGCACGCATGTAGTAGAAGAAGGAAACAGACCGCAGTAATGCCAGATACGAAATAACGAGTGAAGTCAAGGACTGGAGGCAACAAGTGTTGAAGTAGCTGCCTACGTTGAGTGTTTCACGATTGTTATGTGTCTTATAGAAGGTCGATGGTCACGCTCCCTCTCTTTATTTATTCCCTTCTCGTTTATCCTTCTTCTTACACCATTTTAAATCTTAGTAGAGATTGCGTTCCTTTTCTACAAAGACCGACACGTCCCCTCAAGGTACGCGCGCGACCAGCCGTCTTCCTCATGAACGTTAATCTCGATGTGTTTCTGAATCTTGATATCGTTTATTGTGGAAACCTGTTCTGGGTATTTTTTCATCGTCACTTCCCATTGCTGGACCTTTGTTTATATGTACCCTGGTTTCATTTGCGCTTGATCGCTCCGCCATTACGCGACTGTTGCATTTGATCATATTCACGTGAACCGTTAGTCTTGGAACTTGTATATTTGGTGGATTCAATATCGAGGTTTATTGTTATTTTCCCCTGCTCAGTTTATACTGACTTTCCTAAACCTCAGCACGTTGTTAATAAGAAACTCGCCAAAACGAATGTCTTCCCTTTTAGATCCGGATCTGTTGCTCAATGGGCTGTGGAATTTATGAACGTTCGGCGCATTACAGATGCAACTACTTTAGATCCAGTCTACCGACAGACATCGTGAGCAGATTTAGCGCTGCTCGAAGAACCAATAGACCTCCGTGATTAACACTGACAGCAGAATCTTGTTCTTCTGGTCAGGTTTACCCGGACCGAAACAAAAATTAAACGATGGTCTAGGAAAAATCAGTGGAACAGATGATCGAATATCAGGTGTGGATGCGTCGCACACGATGCTGAAACAGAAGTGGGGAGGGTGAACTTGGATAACCGGAGAGATGAGAATGTTTCAGGATGAGATTGCTCTCCGTCGTTTTGCTGTGCTTCTGCCATTTTTTCCAAGCATATTTCACACGAAGTGGGAGCCGAATCAGTGTTTAATCTGGAGAGAGCGCCTGCGACGCCATCCGCAGATTCTGGAATTTCGACGAAGGTCTCTTGTAAATTGTGCGATGAAATCAGGATGGCGAATTTCACCTGGGTTAGTGTTCGTTCGGCAAGGAGTTGAGCGCGTAGATAAATGGTTTATGGTCAGCCGGACACAGTGGAAGCTCGACCTTCAAATAAATGTCGCAAATGACTAACCTATTGTTAAATCGCGAGTAGTTCCCTGCCGAATGTGCTATAATTGGATTGGGAGAGGGAGAGTTTTCGGGAGTAAAACAAGAGCGGTTGTAATTCAGTGTTCGCAAGCTGCTGGAGAACTTCACCAACTGCGTTTACCAAAACATCATATGATGGTCCCAGAAATACACAAGCGAAGTGAATAACTAAGCTGAACCTCAAAACTAGTTTCGACACGGTATTAGTTACAACCGAACTAAGTAAATAAGATATTTATCTCTCGAGCACAACTGTACAACTCATTGCGAACAATGTAGCAAAACAAAATAATGAGAAATAAGTTCAGTGACAATCACCACACATTGATTAGGGGAAACAATCGGGTGTTAGGGTAAATATTAAAGTACGGCAAGGCAATGGTTTCACTAAGTGCTTGCTATCCAGCGATGAACGCATATAACGCTTGAGAATTGAAGACCACATCCTTCGTTGATCTTTGCTGAGATCGTTACGACGTGGTTGTGAAACATGTGAACAGCGCGTTGTAAAACGATTATAAATACTTGATCATACTAATGAAACGCTAAAGTTTTCTAAGGAAATCAGGAGGAAGTGAAATCCTACACTCTGCTGTTAAACTCTTGGTTCCATCGGTCGATATAGCCCTTGATAATAGATGTGCTTAAAAATTCCAGGGAATCATAACGAGGCCACTGATAGGTTTACTGGTGATTCCGAATTGGGCAAAACGTGCGAAAAATGAACGGAGATGTTGTTGATGTCCGCAGTGATGTTGGTTAGCAATCAACACATCATCGAGAATAAACAAGACAAATTAAACAACATGAGTACACTGGGTGCCATGAACGTAAAAATCAATTGCGGAGCGTTGACAGAACCAAGTGGCATTCGGAGAAACCCATAAAGGCCAAAAGAGTTGTTATCGCCGTTCTTGGAATATCATCAGGGGCCACAGGAATATAATGATACGCACGCGCTGAGTCGATTTCAGAAAAAAAAACAGTTCTGCTATCCAGCATGAGGAAAAGTGGTGGATATGAGGAATGTGATAGCGATCACGGATTTCGGCGTTGATGAGTGCACGAAAATCGCCACACAGACGCCAACCTTCCCCGGTGGCTTTGAGAACTTATGTAATTGGACGTACGAACGTTGACGGCTGATAGTACCTAGTTGCAACATTGATCCAATAGCTTAGCGGCTTTCAGCTCATGGGCGGTATCGACGTGTCGGAGGTAGTAGACGAAGTAATGACGAGGCAGTCATTTTCAGTTCAGTTGTGAGCGGGTCGTGCGAGGAAGTTGTGAGCTGTGAGAAACTTTGGAGTAACGCAGAAAATCGGAGTGCAATATCGAGTGTGAGTGAACGCACACCAATAGAATTCATTTATGCCTGTGTGTCGTGCTTTTAGCACGTTGTGCGATACAGAATGTTCCATTGTTACACATTAGCAATAAGTCCAAAAGCTCGCAAGAAATCAGTGCCAATAGCTGCACGTCGAACATCTCAATGTATGAACATCTCAGAAAAACTTATCGGTGCAGCCATAGATCAAAGTAGTGAGTAGATTTCCTCCATGCTGCGAATCGACTCATTACGCGCATCAGTCAGGTAAAGTTGATGAAACCTATTGACGAATCGTAATAGAATTGACACACGCGTTCGTAGAGATGCATATATATTTATGCAGTAGTCCCATGTGAAGTGAAGATAAACCACACGTTGGAATAAACAATCCAGTCACGTACTCGATACGAAGACATGCGATTCCAACGGTGGATTAATGAAACTGTGCAAATTCTGGATACTCACAAAAGATGTATTGCGTTTTGTATGTACGTAAACGTGGCGATTGGATTAACCATAGCTAGATGATGCCATCTGACGAGAACATAGGTTATGCTATGTTTGGAGTGTAGCCTTTGCGTCGTAAACGTATGTCGTTGGTCACTGAGTGGATGCGTAGGTATATACCGCTAAGTGAGATAGATGGTTAGTTCCAACATTGAGTAGATCACTCAGCTTCAATCGGACGGTGGAATTGAACGGGGTGGCGATGCCAGATTATGCGAGAACGGAGAGTAGATGTTTAAAGCAGAGTTGTCGGAATAGTAATATTATATCTAGCAAGTCTATAAGAATGTACATATGTGAAAGTAGTTGTGACATTAAACTATCGCTAGTCTCAAATTGAAGAAAACAGTTTACCCCAGGTTCTTCTGCATCGACTGCTCCAACCCTACCTACTGGAGGCTTCCTTAATCGTCATATGGCCTTCGGAAGGCATTTCAATGATATGATCGGAACTTTCTTACTCACTTTCGTACAAACATAGACGATGTACGTTACAGTACATCATACGCGGATTTACCTTTTACGCCTCAACATTGCTCCGATTTGTCCAAACCACAATCTGGGATTAGTAATACAAAATCCTAGAAGACGAATACTGATAGAGGCTTCAATGAAATAATTGTCAACTTCAACGCCGCAACAAATTGAAACGCCTGAATGTGAATAAACTACAGTCACCTCGGGCCGGTGAACTTGTGGCGTAAAAAACGAATGAATCACAGTAAACCTCGACACAAAGTAACGAGTACACCCAAGGCCTGGGAGCACAAAAAATGAACAGTGTTCATGAAACGTCCAAAATGCCACCACTGAATCGTTTGCTAAGAATTCAAGTTCATAACGTGTGAGTCGTTTACTTTAGATGCGGGATAGACTATAGTAATTATCCTACGGCATGATAGACAATTCATCCTACAGTGGGTTAATCTGAAGGCACTCGTAAAAACTGGATTTAATACGGTACTGCCTGAATAAATGTGCAGGAAAATTAGGTTTCTCACCGGAAACGTGAAAAATTCCTCAAAACTTGAACGGGGAATTTGCCCATACAACGAAGTGGACAAATAGGCACCGATCAGTAATGGCAGACGCTAAAACTGAACGGGGCTCGCTTAAACAAATGGCCATTTGTTAGGGTTGAGCAAAGAATGATAAGAATGATAAGAATTGTAGGTGACTGAAGAAGAAATATAAGAGGGAAATGTTGGGCTTTAAAAGTTAGAATTATGCAAGATTCGAATTGAATAACAGTAAGTGTAGTGGTAGCTACAACTGTAGTAAGGATGAAGTTGATTAACGCAGTTTATATGAGGATGATGATGGAATGTAGGACCACCTGTCAACTAAAACAACAGCAATCAAAACAATCACAGTAACCTCAATAATAATCCAACACTCCGTAACGAAAGCAACAACCGATACGGAATACTTGATCCATCATTTTGATGTACGGCATTTTTCAATGAACGTATCTTGACGATCGGATTTGGCATCGTCTCTGAGACGAGTGAGTTATTTACAATCCAGACAATCAAACATCATATGTACAGCTTGGCAGGTACTGATTGTTTGCTCTATTTCAGCCGACATGGTCAAGAAATCGTTTGATTCACGCAACTACCTTCAAGGTTCATCGAACAGACCTTGTCAGCAGCTGCCAGACATCGCTTCTGTGACTGACATGTGGTGAATCAGAAGGTCGTCCAGTGTCTCTTTTTAGCGGCATATAATTTACATAATTCTGGTCTGAGGACCAAGTCCGACATTAACGATATTAGTTGACGCCCACAAAGTTTGTGTTGTCTGATCAACTATCCAACGAAGTTCTGCTTTTTTAAATAAACTGAATCAACGAAGTGGAGGTTGATTCGGTGCATATGGACTGCGTTATTTCGTTACAATGGCACCATATCTTTCTTCAGCCTTCCAACGTGACTTCACTTCGGCTGGACCAAACTAATACAAGCTGACGTGTGATAAGGTCATCAACCAACTTGAGTTCGCACATAATGGAGCGCAGCCATCATGTGTTTGCCGGCTAACGCAACATATCGATGGCAGAACATACTCACTTATGATGTTTTAGTCACCGATACGTCACGTAGAATCGTAAGTGGCTGACTAATCGATGCAAGTAGTTCAGCTAACTGCATGTGCCAGATAACAATATATCTGTCAAGTGGTGTACGCCAAGCAATGTTGTGGCGAACTTCACGTTGAACTTTAAAACTGGAATAAACAATCTCCTCGGCAATCATCCGTTTCGAGGGATTCGGCTTGAAGGTCGTTCAAAAGAGGAAAACGGTCATTTTGGCGCGAATCCTCGTTTTTTAAATATTTTCGGAAATTTTAAAATCGGAATTTCAGGCAAAGTACTTACAGTGCATCAATTTTAAATAAACAGCGGTACTGCAAATATTGAAATACATCGATCAAGTGCCAAAAGTACTGGTTTGGTGATGAAAAATTTCCACCATTTTTGCGAAAATCACCCGTTATTGGCGTTAGGTCACTTTTTCAAGTCTTATAAGTGCAATTTCCGGATGGAATACGTCATTCTATAGCCTGAGAGTGCTTCATTCCGTGTGGTTTCGAAGATATGGTCGAAATGGAAATATACGACCATACAATGTTGGCATTGCATTTCAACAAGAACACTAACACATTTGATGAAAACATGTATGACAACGTTTCCAGCTTCCTTGTCTATACGATATTTTACTGTTTCTCCTTGTGTGGAATATTTCAGATAGATACTGGTCGACGAAATGTTGCCCTTGGAAATGGCTGGAAATGACGCTATCATATGGCTGTTTTCATCTTCGGTTGATATGCAGCGGCGTGAGAAAAGGGTATTATGTCCCACTCTATCACTTGGAATCTTCAGAAGTAAATTCTATTCACTCTACTGCATTGTTTCCAACTAGATTGAGGTCGCGTGTCGTTCATACGAAACAGTATACGGAAACAGATGAACTCAAGCTGCCTGCCGATCATTGGGAGGTATACCTCTCAGCCAGTCGCGGAAATGCATCCAGCTTATAGTGGACTGAAACGTTTCAACGTTTAGAACCGTGCCCATTCTCCACAACAATTATACCAGGAAACGGAAATAATGGATAACGTCGTTTATTGTTGGCAGACTGTGAAAGCGAATTGCAAATGAGGCACAACGGAAAGCACAGCACGACCAACTAGTAGTGAGCAGCCGGAAATTACTGTTGTTATGACCTTGGACGGTCAAACAAACGTGAGGGTGCGGACATGCATACAATGTCATTAATGCCAACAGTCAACATAAATAGCAAGTTAGTTGGAATATGTGACAAACCAAGAATGTTTCTTAAGTAGTCCCTCCCCAGAAGGCTTCAAGCTTGGAAGAGTTAGATACACTGAAGTTACCGTGGGGTGAGTGGGGGACAGGTGTATTCAAAAATTGCTGCGTATATTACGTTGAAGAAGGTTAGTAACGGTGAAAAAAGGGGTCAACCTGCTTGCAATATCCGAAATCGTTCATGC
>LOND01000298.1:0-27265 GCA_014220965.1 Paragonimus kellicotti
AGCCCCTCATTGATTTGCTGCAGAGTAACCCAAAATAGTTCGTTTCCGCCCCAGAAGCCACTGCCGCTTTCACATGTCGTGTCGCTTGTGTACCGAATTCGAGAGAGCTAAGGGATAACGTAATCCATCGTCTATTTCAGCATATCTCCATGCTTGCCTGTTGTCAGAAATTATTCTCCTGGGAGCAGCACGGCAGATTTTACCCATTGGATATCTCATTCGGTGTAGTGGAACTCTAAACCAACGCACCTTACGACTTATTGTGAGTCAGTTGCCTATATTTCCATCACATTTAGACCTCATATTCGCACTTGAGCTTTATAAGTGTTTAGATCCACTGCAAATGCTTCTAGTTTAGACTGGTGCAACCTTGGCTTTTTAGTCGGAAATACTGCGCACCATACTTCGTTTTGATGTGTGGCAGCCATAGGCTGCCGTTCCGTAGGTTTTTTTCAGAGTCCCAAAAATTATACGGTACCGATTGTTGAGGTATCTGCTTGAGTTGAATGTGCGACAGTGGTTGTGTTTATGATAAGAAGTCGGTGATGATGCGCTGTGTTCATTCGTTCTTCCCTAGGTAACCATTCTTCCTACGTCTGAAAGTCTCTCGGCTTTCAACTGTCTTCTCTACAACAGCTGATTCGATCAGTCGGGATACGCCCGCGGTGAATCGTCCGCCTTACGAAACTTAATTTCCATATGTCACCAAGGGTTTATATCGTTCAATCATGAAAACTTGTTTTCGCTCCACCAATCCGCTCTCACCTCCAACTGCTGAACTCTTGTTTACATGCTCCCTTATTTCCACGAGCACTTTATCGCTTCACTTTTATTTGACTTCCTGCCTTGGATGTATTCACATAAGTGGATCGCCTCGGACTTTCGAAATTTGTTCTCTCCTTCCATTTAGATTCTAGCATTTTACATTAAAAACAACATCCAATTGGTAAAAACTCGCTTATACAACCGCCATTTTTGGATCGAGATTGGTTGCTCCGCGATCTGGAAATTTAATGGACGCTTGAACTATCACAAAGGCGAAATTCCATGCACAGCATATCAATAGATATTGCGAGTAGATTGAAAGTAGTTCAGCGAAGTAAGAGTCGTTCGAAATTAACGCAGACAGCTCGTCGAACTTACCAAGAAATACAACCATGTCAGGCAGGACGCAAATGTTTTCAAGGTCTCCTGAGATTGACAGTTAGGTCCGCCATTCATTACGACGGGCTGGAATTGTGTTGCTGACCACGCGCTCGACCGTCGTTCCCTACCAATTCAAAACACCTTTCCTGAAGTGTAGTCGGAACGTAGCCTCAACAGTCAGCGAATTAAAGAACACAGTAGGGCTTGGAAACAAATCGTATGTTCGCAGCAGAGTTTGGAAATGCGATGGGCAGCTAGCTCTAGTTTAGTCTGGAATCAACAACAGCAACCGAGAGAAAAAAGAGAGAAAACGTGAGGTGGACTACAGTTCACTCAGCAGCACCCAACAGCGCGCGAGGTGAGAAGTCCGTAGAACCTCAGAGTTCGTTAGACAACGTTTGTGAAGATCCGGGGTGGACGACCCTGAAAAATGGAATGGTGGATAAGTCTTCGGGGAAACGGCAAGTGTAGCGACCCCATTTGTTTATTACTGACTATGTTAGAGTTACGACTGCTATTTGTACTCTTTCGGTTTTCAACTTTTGTATGTGCTTAAACATTTGTTTGAACGAGTATGGATACCGACAAGTACCCCGCGCACTCGAACGTACGACCCCGCTGCGTGCTCGCTTGTCGCTCCGCTCTTCTACCGCTTCGTCTTGTTCATCGTTCGCTCTCACGTTGACCTCGCGGGTCGACAATATACTCCTTGTTACTCGTTGCGTTATTCTCAACCGATCGTCTTCGGTTCGCTCGACCCTACACAGGCTGCGTGCAATTGGTTGCACGACTGAAGAAAGTGGCACTGAGTTCATATCAGGCCTCCTATAGCAGGCGTACACAGAATCATGCGTACAGAACAAGCAAGCGGGAAAACGGTTGCAGCCGGGATCCTTAGAGAAGCCACACGATCGCTGGTCATTATTCTTCATGGCTCGTCCTTCATACTTGTTGAAGCAAATACTTGTCCGCCAGTAGCCACATCAAAACGATACCAAGAAGCTGGGGGATACAACACTTTGTTGGAGAAACCAGTGAAGCAAGACAAAATATCGGGTAAGTTAACTTTGACCTTCGGTTGCACCTGAATCATAGGGTCTTCATAACATGTTCTCCAGTCTGTGTCTACTTAAAGGGGCTTCTATCGTTCTCAGACAGAAAGGTCAACTAAGATGCATGTTGCTTTTGTGTGTGCGCATTTCAAGTCAGAAGTTTATCAAACACCACTCAGGTATGCATATTCCTAGGTAACATAACGAAGAGACCAGGCGAACTTTTGATGGTCCACTAGCTCAGTCCACTCGTGGGGACCAAGTTGGCTGGTTCCTGTGAAAGGAACGAGGTTAGGATGACTTTGTCAGTAACCCATCTCCGGCAAATGGCTCCAGTTTTTACAGTAGCAGTGGCCTCTTCTCTCTATGCTGTAGAGAGCGCCATCGTCTGTTTGAGCTGAAATAAATCCAGGAAGAGCGAGAACTATCTATTAGTTTCGGGAGGCCAACTTCGCACCAATATCCAACGATGCACGTTGAAAGTCCCCGAAGTTTCTTCCGTACAGAGGTCACGCCTACGGTATTTGTATTTAGGTCAGCTCAACAAATATATTTAGGGTCGACTTGCGTTTGAGCATTCACAACGGTGTGCTTGTCAGTTGCGCGAATAGGCCAGCTCGGATAGGTGAGCTCATGCAGACAAACTGAACACTTGGAAAGGTGAGCACGGTGTGCTGGTCCATTTTTGGCCAGTATATTCAAACTGGCACCGGGGAGGACATGTGTTGAACTGCATGCGACCGTAAGCCGTCGTTCAACACTGAAGACTTGCGTTCCGTTAACGTTACTGAGTCGCCGAGTGTCATTGAAATAGGTATGCGAAGAATAAAAATATGGCCGGGCTACGATAGCAAACCTATAGAATGATAACAACCAATAATTAGAAAAAGCAGTACACCCATGGATAACGATTGTGTATTAAAACTGATACATGGGCAGCCAGCTGAGCAATAAAATATGTTTGCAATGATTGCGCGGAAACGTTGCTCAGGTTTTGAGTTACCCGCTCTCTTCTAGCACACGTCTTTGTGCCATCTTAGTTTAACCTAATAAATTTCGTTTTATCCGTTTTTTATTTCGCTGTACAGAAGAAGCCCCCTCCCCTTGAAGTGTGTGAGTGCGTCTGTTTTCATTGTACCCAATATGCTTCTTTTCAATTGCTAAATGTTCCAAGAAAGTTAGGAGCAATTTTCTCTGTTCACAACTCTCACGACGTTTGCAATCTCAGTCTCTGGAGGTCCTGATCGAGAGCCGTGGTTCCGGGCATCATGAACAAAGGTTAGTAACCGACGTGTGTTTAAATATTTGGAAGTATCTACTTATATCATTACTTTTACGTGATATACGCAATTTCGGTAGCGATACCGTACAAGACTGGGCAACCGACCGTTAACAGTCGCCTGAACAAATTCTTCTTGCAGAAATGCAGCCGCCTGAAAAACATTTCAGGCAACCGCTTTACGGCTTACATTTCGACGGTTATGAGCTGTCAGTTTTTAGTCGAAACATGCCACAAGCAACTGCCAAATCCCAGTTGCCAGAGTTTCTCCTGATGGAGTTGTGGGTGTAACGACATCCTGAGTAGGTCTTAAAATTGTTATTCTCTTCTAGCTTCACGTCCGCTGGATCAGCTAACAGCTTCGGTCGGTGCTGTACATGGAAGGTTTTTTAGGTGACCTGTACTGCCTATCAGTTTGCTGACCGGAAAGGACGCTGTGATGGCAGCCGTGTACAGCATTCTTAAGATAAACCAAGATTAAAATCACTTTGGGCCATGTAAATTTTAGCGATCCCAACGACCTCCACGGATTTGTACTCGGGTATGAGGCTGTGAGCCAGTCACCCAGATCTAGTCAGTTTGTCTGTTTCGATATCAACCGGGCTTCTGTTGACCCGGAAAGCGTGAACAGTTTGAGATACAGCGACATGGTTACGACGTGGAACAGTGGAGCTATTTACCACCACCCAGCGAGCTAAGCTACCACCCAAAGTTCGTTGACGCGTGCCTGATCACGGTCCAGGCCAAGCAATAACGTTCAATGTCGGTAACACGGAATATAGGGTAAAAACGTCAGACGATGCCGACTACCATATGGCTATCGGCGACATGGACGACGGCCACAGGTCGGATACAGATTAGGCACCCTTTTTCTCTGACGGATATCACCATTTGGGGTTAACTTCAAGTCTAGCGCAAGGCCACTGGTTAATGTGTTCTCACATTTGACAACAGGACCGCCAATGCGACCTGGCAGAAAACACGGAACGGAAAACTGTGGACACATCAGGCGTAACTGCTAGGGCTGTCCTCCAACAGCAACACGGCGAAGAGTGGTGCCAGTAAGCAGTTTTCTTGGAGGAGTTCACAACCAGTCTACTCACAGTATTGTGCTTCTGATGGAAATTATCAAAATGTATTGTTTGAACCGTTACTTCCGATGAATTAAAAGATGAAGTTTTGTTCCCTTGTGGTCACCAGCAAATAACGTATGCTCTCCGCTTCACACACGACAGGTACTCCCCCACAGAAATCCGAAACCTGTATTACATCGCTACGTTCATGTCCGAAATCCGTCACATTTTAGGCACTTCAAACCCAGTCTCCGATGTTCTCGTGTGTATCAATGCTAAAAAGGAGAACAACAGACAGCCGACGACACAGAGACCAAAGTTTGCCGTTCAGTATTACAGAATGAGAAAAACTCTGTTCGTCTAAATTAATCGAACTAGAAGGCGTCCCTATCAATTCGTCTTAATGGACGGTTGACTTAAATAGCTGAGATAAAATCCTCCATCTTGCTATTTCGTTAGCTTCCTGTCACCAAGTTTTGTAACGCTGTACAACGTATCTCCCTGGCATACGTTCATCAGTTAAGAAACAACCAAGCGTTTTACCCGTTGCAACATCACTTGTGCTACACACCCCAAGTCGAAAGCTTTCGCGCCCTGTTAGCTATCCAAAATTCGGAGCCACACGCCTGCCCCATTATCCGGTTTCGGCGCAAATGGCAATCGCTTCCATCACGTTCATGCTAATGTGACTTGACCCTTGCCGCCCTCTAGTGGTTACACATATGCGTCTACATAAGAACACCGATACACTCGTTGGTCAGAGGCCACACCAATCCAAACCGCTCGTCAGAAACCGTTGCAGGAGCATTTCTGGAAGGTCACGTCGACCAGTTTGGTTTTCCCACTGTATTCAGCGCTGACCGCCGGCCGCGGTTTGACCTAGCTTCTGCATCACATCTCAGTACGTTAGGGTTGCCTTGAACTTTCCTCGCGGCATACCACCCGGCAGACAGCAGATTAAGCGAACGTTTCTATTGGCAGTTGGGAAGTTCTCTATCTCCTGGTATCAACACTCCGTAGAAAGTTTTTTCCGTCAATCTTGTTGGGTATCCGAAACGAGTTGTCAGTGTAACCTATAAGACGACCGTTTTTACTCGAAATGCCCGTAACGCCTGCGAACACAACTTTGGGCCGACGTGGAGACACCGGGGACAGCGTTCTTCCGAAGTAGGGGTTCCAGTAACAGTCCTGTAAAAGAAAACAACACGAGCAAGCATGAAGTCAAAGATCCAGTAAGCCAGACTCACGATTCACACCAACGAAAACTGAAACTATGCCAAAACGCAGCAGCAGGCTCTGTCACACAATTCAACTTAAACCCATGTGCGACTGCTGATTTCGACTGCACGTTACGTAAGCAAACTTATATACCATTCGCGCTCAGGTAGGCTACAGGTGCTGGTTACTTTTAATCGGAAAGATGGTTGTTCCATTCGCAACGGGGTCCTCCAAACTCGCGGATTACGGTGGGGTTTTTGACTCAGTGCGTGCGACTGCTTCGAACGACCCTACCAAGAGAACGGATGATGTCAGCCTATATCGACCCTCCTCTGTCCATTCATTCCCAGGCTTCGATTCGTACTGTTAGCTTGCCGGCGTCGTTTGTAGCCACCACGTACGCTTCCGTTCCGCATAACCAGTCGGTATGGTAGAGCTTTTGTACTGGAAATCAACGGAAAACGCGAGGCTATGTCGGTTGAAACAATACACCAGCGTTTCTAGGGGTGCTTGACGCAAAGGCTGAAACCTATTTTACCGTCAACTTGCTTGACGTTGATAAATGCTCGTGTGGGGTCTGGTGTACATCGGCGTCGACGATGTGAAACGTGGTCGGAAATCACACATGTCAGTGCGGTTTACAGACTACACTGATACTGTCATGTATAGTTTATTATTCTGTTGTACTTTCCTACCCGGTTAAGTTCGGACGGTTAAAATGGACAAAAATTTTGTACAGAGAAAAAACTGATTTTTTAACACATTCAACGTGGACTACCAGTAAGGTTGCCTTGTTTAATTAGTGAATGCTGCACGCTTCACATACTACAATTTGAACATTCAGCATCTTCACGTGAAGTGGAAAAGGTCGCACATCGCGAAGCACGCATAAAACCTACATTGTACGAGAACTGTTCACAGGTGATTCAACCAAGACTATGATCCCAATAGGTCGACTACAACTGGCCTGTTTCAATTCTGTAGCCTACCGGTGATTCCCAACTCTTAGTTATTTACCTGCCTCTTTTATTTATTGTCTACGTCATCTCTGTGGCCGGCGTAAATTAGATTATTCATGACGGTGCTCGTAGCCTATGCCAAGTGAGAAACATCCACGCTGTCAAAGTCAACCCTGCGGTGATATTTCAGAGGCGCAGCTCTGTTTTAATGGAAAATTAGGTAGGTGGTCGACACCCTTCCACTAACAGTTAATAACGCTTTTCTTTGGGAGCAGTCGAAATGTGGTCCCGCCAGGCCTCGAACTGAAAGAGCGTGGTGAGGTTTGGAAACAAACCGTATACTCCCAGTAGTGTTTGGAAATATGACAAATAATCAGCTCTGGCCTGGCCTGGGACCAACGGCAAGGGCCACGAGAGTACAGCAGGACGCGAGATGAGCTCCAGCCCACTCGGTCGCACTCAAAAGCGCGCTGAGCGAAATGTTGCACAGAACCTTCGAGCCTGTCAAATAACACTCGAACAGGTGCAAGCAAAATGACTCTCGAAGAGTGAAATAATATGAGTCGTTAGGAAAGTGGCCATCATTCACTGTATGCAATCGGTTGTGTGACTGAAGAAAGTGGCACTGAATTCGCATCAGGTCTCATATAGTGAGGCGTACACAGAAGCACGCATACAAGATTAACAAGCACGAAAACACGACTGCAGCCGAAAACCTTAAGGGAGAATCACACGATCGTTTATCTTTACAGTGTGTCGAACCAATTTTTCATTATCATCTGTATTGGTGTTCCGCTTGTCGTTTTCGCCCTTATTTTCGGATCTCCATATGTGCTTAAACATAAGTTTGAAAGATTATGGATGCCGGCACGTATCCTTCACAGCCAAACGTCGACTCACTCTACGTTCTCACCAACCGTTCCTCTGTGTTACGGTTTCGTGTCGTTGCTTAACGGCATGTCGATTTCATGTGTCAATAGCATACTCCTTATTTATTCATGCGTTATTATCGACCAGTCGTCGCGGCCTGCTTCACGTTGCAGTCGTTCGAGATGCGAAATCCGGATTGCCTGCCCACTTCACAGGAGCCGCAATCCAAACTTCAGTCCTGCAGAATAATCCTGGTATCTTGATCCCCAGTGATCGGCGTCTGTTTCGTGAAAGCAAATTTTCTGGGTTCCCACGTAGTCCCAGTTATGCAAGTACCCTACAGCGTAAACATATATCACACAGTCCATTCCACGGTTTGTCAGGTGTTCAATGCGCTTACCCAGGATAATCTGCATCGTTGAGGACGTTTAAGGATGGCGTACTACACCACACATTACACTACTCACAGCAGACCCTGATAGCCACCGTAAGTTACCACACTTATACATAGCCGCAACATTTCTCACCGTGTACGCGGGGTTGTTTGGTGGTAGATGAAACTCCGTTGTCATGATCAGCTTATAGTAGGATTTATCTGCCATTTAACTTTTGGCCCATCTCCAGTCGGTCATGTGACTCTTTCCCGTGTGGATTGGTTTATTCCCGCTCAGCACCCTATTCCAGTGCTTGTGATGAGCGACCTTAACGTTCCAAAATTATTTCGGAAACAACAGCGTCAGTAAGCCCCCGAGGACAGCAGTGGTTTCATTCTTTTATTGAGAGCGCTACAGAAGGCCTGGACGGAGCAACTTAAATCTACAACAAAACGCCATCCTGAACAGATCCACTCTTTTACGACACAAACGAAGCCAGTGTACCAGCCGGCTTAGTATAGAGGCTCCCTCAAGCAGCAGCCTTCACCTTATCCTGGTTTTCGATATCCTCTTATACTTAATGAAGCAGCTTGCGGAAAAACGACTGATCTGTAATCGCCACCGGCCCGACATTGATAGTTTCAAAAGCCATCTCTGAAAGATGCGAATGAGCACCAATTCATTCTCTTTCGACAGCCAACATATAGAAGTATATTGTCAGGCTGCCATGACACACGTAACACATATTATGATAACGAGATTTTTCTTTTTTCCTATCCCTCAGAGGGATTAACCGTCCTCTCCACATCCCTGAGCAACTAGTCGCTAATCGGTTACAGTTCGATAAGCCCGAATCCGCCAAAACTTTCCGAAATATATGCTACTGTGTAAATTGGGAGTCCGCTACAATGTCTGAAGTACCGCGTTCAAACAAGTACGTCATCTTCAGTTACATGCGTCAACACCATAAGAAAAATATATTTGACACATTTTCGAATGTATCCTACTATGCACGTGTGCTCATTACTCATACAGCCGTAATTTCCCCTCTGCCAGAACATTCCATCGTTCAGCTGGTTCACAGCTCTATTGCTTCGTAACAGTAGTTATACCCGAAACACCTTGACTACTACACAGTAATATAGGACACATCGAGACCATTAATTTTCGATGGGTCGGGTCCATTACCTCGCCGGTTATTTTATATTGTAACTTGTTGCACTTCTTTCTTCCACTCCAGTTACATTGCGTCTGTATCGTACCTTTCATAGTCCCCGCCAGGCCGAAACTGAAAGAGCGTGGTGGGGTTTGGAAACAAACCGTATACTCCCAGTAGTGTTTGGAAATATGACAAATAATCAGCTCTGGCCTGGCCTGGGACCAACGGCAAGGGCCACAAGAGTACAGCAGGACGCGAGATGAGCTCCAGCCCACTCGGTCGCACTCAAAAGCGCGCTGAGCGAAATGTACACAGAACCTTCGAGCCTGTCAACCAACACTCGAACAGGTGCAAGCAAAATGACTCCGAAGAGTGAAATAATATGAGTCGTTAGGAAAGTGGCCATCATTCACTGTATGCAATCGGTTGTGTGACTGAAGAAAGTGGCACTGAATTCGCATCAGGTCTCATATAGTGAGCGTACACAGAAGCACGCATACAAGATGCTAATGTGACTTGACCCTTGCCGCCCTCTAGTGGTTACACATATGCGTCTACATAAGAACACCGATACACTCGTTGGTCAGAGGCCACACCAATCCAAACCGCTCGTCAGAAACCGTTGCAGGAGCATTTCTGGAAGGTCACGTCGACCAGTTTGGTTTTCCCACTGTATTCAGCGCTGACCGCCGGCCGCGGTTTGACCTAGCTTCTGCATCACATCTCAGTACGTTAGGGTTGCCTTGAACTTTCCTCGCGGCATACCACCCGGCAGACAGCAGATTAAGCGAACGTTTCTATTGGCAGTTGGGAAGTTCTCTATCTCCTGGTATCAACACTCCGTAGAAAGTTTTTTCCGTCAATCTTGTTGGGTATCCGAAACGAGTTGTCAGTGTAACCTATAAGACGACCGTTTTTACTCGAAATGCCCGTAACGCCTGCGAACACACTTTGGGGCGACGTGGAGACACCGGGGGACAGCGTTCTTCCGAAGTAGGGGTTCCAGCAACAGTCCTGTAAAAGGAAACAACACAAACAAGCATGAGCCAAAGGCCCAGTAAGCCATGCACACGATTCACACCAACGAAAACTGAAACTATGCCAAAACGCAGCAGCAGGCTCTGTCACACAATTCAACTTAAACCCATGTGCGACTGCTGATTTCGACTGCACGTTACGTAAGCAAACTTATATACCATTCGCGCTCAGGTAGGCTACAGGTGCTGGTTACTTTTAATCGGAAAGATGGTTGTTCCATTCGCAACGGGGTCCTCCAAACTCGCGGATTACGGTGGGGTTTTTGACTCAGTGCGTGCGACTGCTTCGAACGACCCTACCAAGAGAACGGATGATGTCAGCCTATATCGACCCTCCTCTGTCCATTCATTCCCAGGCTTCGATTCGTACTGTTAGCTTGCCGGCGTCGTTTGTAGCCACCACGTACGCTTCCGTTCCGCATAACCAGTCGGTATGGTAGAGCTTTTGTACTGGAAATCAACGGAAAACGCGAGGCTATGTCGGTTGAAACAATACACCAGCGTTTCTAGGGGTGCTTGACGCAAAGGCTGAAACCTATTTTACCGTCAACTTGCTTGACGTTGATAAATGCTCGTGTGGGGTCTGGTGTACATCGGCGTCGACGATGTGAAACGTGGTCGGAAATCACACATGTCAGTGCGGTTTACAGACTACACTGATACTGTCATGTATAGTTTATTATTCTGTTGTACTTTCCTACCCGGTTAAGTTCGGACGGTTAAAATGGACAAAAATTTTGTACAGAGAAAAAACTGATTTTTTAACACATTCAACGTGGACTACCAGTAAGGTTGCCTTGTTTAATTAGTGAATGCTGCACGCTTCACATACTACAATTTGAACATTCAGCATCTTCACGTGAAGTGGAAAAGGTCGCACATCGCGAAGCACGCATAAAACCTACATTGTACGAGAACTGTTCACAGGTGATTCAACCAAGACTATGATCCCAATAGGTCGACTACAACTGGCCTGTTTCAATTCTGTAGCCTACCGGTGATTCCCAACTCTTAGTTATTTACCTGCCTCTTTTATTTATTGTCTACGTCATCTCTGTGGCCGGCGTAAATTAGATTATTCATGACGGTGCTCGTAGCCTATGCCAAGTGAGAAACATCCACGCTGTCAAAGTCAACCCTGTGGTGATATTTCAGAGGCGCAGCTCTGTTTTAATGGAAAATTAGGTAGGTGGTCGACACCCTTCCACTAACAGTTAATAACGCTTTTCTTTGGGAGCAGTCGAAATGTGGTCCCGCCAGGCTCGAAACTGAAAGAGCGTGGTGGGGTTTGGAAACAAACCGTATACTCCCAGTAGTGTTTGGAAATATGACAAATAATCAGCTCTGGCCTGGCCTGGGACCAACGGCAAGGGCCACGAGAGTACAGCAGGACGCGAGATGAGCTCCAGCCCACTCGGTCGCACTCAAAAGCGCGCTGAGCGAAATGTACACAGAACCTTCGAGCCTGTCAAATAACACTCGAACAGGTGCAAGCAAAATGACTCTCGAAAGAGTGAAATAATATGAGTCGTTAGGAAAGTGGCCATCATTCACTGTATGCAATCGGTTGTGTGACTGAAGAAAGTGGCACTGAATTCGCATCTGGTCTCATATAGTGAGCGTACACAGAAGCACGCATACAAGATTAACAAGCACGAAAACACGACTGCAGCCGAAAACCTTAAGGGAGAATCACACGATCGTTTATCTTTACAGTGTGTCGAACCAATTTTTCATTATCATCTGTATTGGTGTTCCGCTTGTCGTTTTCGCCCTTATTTTCGGATCTCCATATGTGCTTAAACATAAGTTTGAAAGATTATGGATGCCGGCACGTATCCTTCACAGCCAAACGTCGACTCACTCTACGTTCTCACCAACCGTTCCTCTGTGTTACGGTTTCGTGTCGTTGCTTAACGGCATGTCGATTTCATGTGTCAATAGCATACTCCTTATTTATTCATGCGTTATTATCGACCAGTCGTCGCGGCCTGCTTCACGTTGCAGTCGTTCGAGATGCGAAATCCGGATTGCCTGCCCACTTCACAGGAGCCGCAATCCAAACTTCAGTCCTGCAGAATAATCCTGGTATCTTGATCCCCAGTGATCGGCGTCTGTTTCGTGAAAGCAAATTTTCTGGGTTCCCACGTAGTCCCAGTTATGCAAGTACCCTACAGCGTAAACATATATCACACAGTCCATTCCACGGTTTGTCAGGTGTTCAATGCGCTTACCCAGGATAATCTGCATCGTTGAGGACGTTTAAGGATGGCGTACTACACCACACATTACACTACTCACAGCAGACCCTGATAGCCACCGTAAGTTACCACACTTATACATAGCCGCAACATTTCTCACCGTGTACGCGGGGTTGTTTGGTGGTAGATGAAACTCCGTTGTCATGATCAGCTTATAGTAGGATTTATCTGCCATTTAACTTTTGGCCCATCTCCAGTCACGTGCGAGTGGACTCGTTTCCCGTGTGATTGTTATTCCCGCTCAGTACCCTATTCCAGTGCTTGTGATGAGCGACCTTAACGTTCCAAAATTATTTCGGAAACAACAGCGTCAGTAAGCCCCCGAGGACAGCAGTGGTTTCATTCTTTTATTGAGAGCGCTACAGAAGGCCTGACGAGCAATACTAAATCTAAAACAAAAACCCCAATCCTGAACAGATCCACTCTTTTACGACACAAACGAAGCCAGTGTACCAGCCGGCTTAGTATAGAGGCTCCCTCAAGCAGCAGCCTTCACCTTATCCTGGTTTTCGATATCCTCTTATACTTAATGAAGCAGCTTGCGGAAAAACGAAATAAGCTGATCTGTAATCGCCGTAATCCCCCTCGTACATTGATAGTTTCAAAAAGCCATCTCTGAAGATGCCGACATGAGTCACCAATTCATTCTCTTTCAGATAGGACCAACATATAGAAGTATAATTGTCAGAGCTGTCCATTGATACACGATAACACATACTTTATAGATAACGAAGATTTTTCTTTTTACCTATCACTCAGAGGGTTAAACCGCCTGTCTACACTATCCCTAGAGCAACCTAGTCGTCATAATCGGTTTTAACAGTTACGATAAGCACGAATCCCTATAAACTTTCGACAATGATATAGGCTGCTACTGTGTTAGCAATTGGGAGTTCCGCTACAATGTGTCTGACCTGATACCAGCGTTCAAACAAGTACGTTCATCTCAGTTACATGCTCAAACGACCAGTTAAGAAAAATATGTTGACACATTTTTCGAATGTATCCACTATGCACGTTCTCATTACGTCATACAGCCGTTAATTTCCCCTCTGCCTAGAAACATTCCATCCGTTCAGCTGGTTCACAAGCTCTATTAGTTCGTAATCAGTAGTTATACCACGAAAACACCTTGACTACTACAACTAGTAATATATCAGGACACAAATCGGTACCATGTAATTTTCCGAATTGGGTCGGCGTTCCATTGACCTCGCTGTATTTAAGTGAACTATGTTGCACTTCTTTTGCTTCCACTCCAGTACATTGCCGTCTGTATCGTACCTTCATACGGGCAAGCAATTAACGGCAATTTCATCAGAATAGGCAGGCGAAATGAAATATTGATATCGCGTATGATGAGTATCCTGGGTGTCGTAGCCCCAAGGTTTTCCAAGCATTACCACACACGCGAAGTCGTAGGTAGAATAGATCAGTGAAATCTGCGGAACAAACGTATATATTGTTGGAGTTAACTCACCGTTCACAAGCAGACTTCACCCACAGACTTGTTGAAGACGCTGAGTTTTTTACGTGGAAGAGAAACGCCTTAAGCACATCCACGGCAACCGCCAGAGAGGACGAATGTCGACGGAAACTCCAGTCGACCTTCAGAATTCAAACAAGCGTCAGACTGGTTGGGCGGCGTTCCCAACGGTGACAGCTAAAACATTGTTATCCTAGTGAATGTAGCCTATAGTAGCAGAGCTGGCGCGGATTCATTATAGAGTCACGACTAAGACTGCGATACCTACGCCAACACACTAACTTTGATGTTAGTGGTTTGTAGTAAATTTACATTCACAAGATAATGTGAACAGGCACGGTGGTACTGGTAAGGCAACTCTCACGTCGCAGGGAGTTTAGGATTTTGGGGACGTCGAAGGTGATCTCACTACAAGACGAGGCGCGGTAACTCCCGTTTATTCGTGTTGACGATTAAATTCAAAAGTGAGTTGATGGTTTCAAACAAGTGTACAGATGAGGTTAACAAAACGGTATATACAGAAATGTACAAAAATGAATTATGAAATATAACTGTGAATTGTGGACAATATACGTCACACAAATCTCTCCCCGAAGACCTATTGTTTCAGACGCTAAAACTAATCCTGCAGATAAAATAACCATTGAACAAATAACGCCGACGGTAATAGGGATTGAAACATGCAGGCCTGAATCTATGAGAAGGGCGGTATCGAAGATGATCAGTTAAGCAAATCCGTCACAACAGGTCAGCATGTTCTCTTCAGTTACATTATTATCTGCCCCTGCATGTCCACCTCCCCGTTGTATGACGTGGTTTCCCCTCTTCTCTCTCCACTCAATCCGGTACACACTGTGAGTTAGTCAGGTGTGCCCTCTTCTCATTAGTTTGAATTGGTTGGCACTCGAAGCAGGTGCGCAGCTTACGTCGGAATGATACTTTTGCTCAAACCTGATGCATCAGCTCGAATATTGCCGACTTAACAGTTTTGTTTCAGGTGCATTTGGGTAGTGTCGTGTTTCCGGGACAATTCGAAAATTTAGATGCACTTGACGTAAAGCGTGAACGGTTCCAAGTTTGAGCTATCTCGTCCTATTGCATCCGATCAACCGAACCTGAGTTCAGTGAACCCAAGGAACGTGCCTGTGCATGCATCACCAGGGGTCATTTTTGTACCCGTCGTCTAGTGTTTAGAAGGGAGCAACTACGCAAACGGGCTGGATGCCCTCCTTCATCGCTAAACGCAATCTACGTACGACATAATCTTCCATGATGCACATTCATTCATGCAAAATACGAGCCACCGAGGTGCCGTATGACCCCCGGTTAGGTCGACGAAATTCGAACGTGGCTGTTCTGCGATACTACTACGTTCAGCGTCACACAATACATCCGCCAGTATTTTGACAGAAGAAAACGACAAGAGATATGTACAGCCTTCGTACTCGACTACTCGCAGAAGGAAGCACAACTGGCTAATCAGGTCGTTAGCATGCTCGACTTGACACAACCGGCAAGTGTTATTTTAATCCCAGTGATCGAGCCTACCTAACACGTTTTATGTTTCAGTAATGAATGAATGAAAGTATGTCCGTGCCACGCTGAGGTTACCGAGATTAAAACCAGGTACAAGAATTGTAATTGGTGTAGATACTAACGGGGCAGGCTTGCCTGTTTGCTTTGGTTGGTCTGCAAAGGAAGCAACAATATCCATCACCATTTATCACTGACAATTCGCTGTCTTCGTCGGACAAGTGGGTATAAGGAGTATGGCCATAGGCAACATTGCGACAACATGAGCTGTAACCAGACAATAACTATCGCACGTCCACCAACTTTCGTGTCGATTGCACGTGCGTGGCAAACTACCATTTGGATTGTCAACAAACGGTTCAAAATTGCTATAATTATGTGGAACAGTTGGGTGTACGCTGCAGCATTAGCTGCTACACAGAACGCCGGCTTCAGACTTCATTATTGTTATCTGGAGACCAGGCCCAACGCTAGATCACAAAAATGGACAAACTGCTTTTGCCCGAAAATCTCTCGATTTGCTAGGCAGTGAGACCACTTCGTCGTGAGCAATTCATCATTTAATAAAACAGCATTATCTGAACATCCAGATGAGAAATTGGCGGGCTATAGCGTGCTTAACGGCCATCTTCGGTCATATTGTCAACGGCCGCAAGGCACCGTCCCTCTCTGCATTCCACTCACACCCACAACTCAGTAATCGTTCACAGTTTGTTGGGCTGAGTAGTCAACTGGTTTCAAGGACAGCAGAGTTGACGTCAGAATATTTTGCCGACGAAACCTGTCTGACCATCGTTACCTTTGAAGCGACGATTTCTGCGATGGACAACATCACTCACATCGATGCGCTAAATTGGTATCGCGATTTTCCGTCTACATTGGAATATCTGCTGACATTTGTGCATTCCGGTAATGTACACTAATCATTCGGCTGTCATCTGGAAAACCTTTCTTTTATTTCCCTATGAATAAGACGGTTCAACAGAGTTTTGGAAGTTTCCGCCCTGAAGTACGATACAATTAAGAAGACGCAGGTTAGATCATCAGGCGTTACGGGAATCACTGAGTTAGAACTGGTGACTAACGAGGAGCTGGTCAACACAGGTTTGAACCAGCTGGTGGGAAAACCTCGTGGGCATCTTCGGAATTTTGGCCAGAGTCCGTTGCCGTCTTGCTCCCTTCCGACGGAAAATTCGTCTTCGAACAAACCAATAGTTCTATCGTCATTTTGGATCTCCTGGACAGCCCCTCAATCGAGCATTCTTTGCCGTCAAACTCACAAGGACCAACAGCTTTAGCACCGGTCTCTGCCGCACAAGTTCCATCGGAGCTCAAAAATGTTCATTTTTTAATGTCTTTGCGCCCCAGAATATGAAGGAGATATTCTAGTGCCACCAGCGACAACAAGTGGATCGTAACTAGGATCCGTTCTGCGCCGGTTACCTCGTCAACAACAGAAGTAAAAATTGGTATCTGTGGCCAGTGCGGAAAATGGAAGTTACCGTCGGAGGGCCATAGTACTGACAACTTGTTCAAGTGTCGATTCTACTTCCAATTCTATAACTGGGTTTGTCTCCACGTCACTGTTCCACCAAGGGCTTCACTGCATGCGGTGACAGTGGTATTATCAAGCTAGCCGGAATTCCTGAGTTTTAATTCGTTTCCATTCTAGTCGACAATACGATAATAAATCGGCTGTGGAATTCGCAACTTTTGGTTGGTTCAAATAAGGTTCGTTAATAAATTTCAATTTAAGGTCCACTGCAAGAGAAAACTCCTCCACATCATAGTGAAGTGGTCAACATGTTGCGCCAAGGGGACTCTGATAAACAAGTCCCACAAGAGTTTTGTTGCACATGTATGTCCAATAATCGTACCTCTCTCTTCTTTTCCGTTGAAGATACCGAAAAAGTTTGGGAGGAAAAAATTTCGAGAGAGAATGAATTTCCGATGGAAAACAGAAGATGGTAGAAAGTGTAAAAGCTATAACTGGAAAAACTATATACCGATTGAAAGTCGATTTCCTGATTGTGTATCTTCGATCCAATCCCGGGGGATTCTCTTGAGGCGTTAGGGCTTTTACCGTTGATTAAGTGTTCAGAAAAGTAACACTGCTACCTGATCTACGTAAGATCTTCCTTTCACCTTGTCTAAGATTTGAAAGCCAGAGAGTTTAGTAGATGCGTCTCGTGTCAAATCGTACCAAAAACTTCATTGTCATGAGCCTACGGACAAGTTGCGAATAGCGCAAGCGTACAGTGTACACAATAACCCCTACGGTTACCAACTGTTATGTCTAGCGGGATACTTGCTTTCATCCACGTAGTAGGGGTTATCATCCTCATTTTCGTCGGTGATATGGACATGCAGCAAACCGTTTTCTCTGAACTATCCGGCCCACTTCTCACAGTTAATCGCACAGCATGCATAACAAACATCATAACAGATTGAAAACCCGTAGGGGAAATAAAAGGAATAACCAATAACCTGGTATGTGGGATGGCAATGTGCGTTCAACCCGTGTGGACTGTCATGCGCAGTGTCCACTTGTGCCATCCACACCTAATCAGCAAATTCTCGATAGTGAACTTTTTCGTGAATAACACCACCACTGCAGTACGGTATGGCACGGGGCGCGTCCATCCTTTTGTCTGGATCCCGAATCTTAGACACTGTGAATGGAAGACACTACGTGGATCAGGTAGCAATGTTGTCCATTTGAACATCTGCTAAACCAAAAACATTCCCAGGTTGGAACAAATTCATCCCACAAAGGAGGGCAACAAAACCAAAACGGCGTGGAATAGGCAGCATGACCGAAATATCTACCCGTTTGTAACGAAACTGAATACCCGACGTTGAACTGCAACAAACATCAGAGCGGTACAGTATATGACGCCCTTCTGTTACAAAACTTGGCTGGAAAATAGGCTGGAATATTAATCGAGCCCATGATACGTAGAAAAGTTACACCCTTCCAATCTACCTGTTTCCAATTTGGTTCTATTCCACTCACTAGCTTGTTACTAGTGTTTCTACTATTTCTGATTGTCAACCGCACAGGCACAATTTAGCCAGGTTCAGCTGTCCAGTATGTTCTAACTTCTTTCTAATTCTATCATCTTTTCCCCTGAAACTGATTTTTTTTCATGGTTTTTTTGAGCGGTGACTGTTGTCTTCTTGTCTTGCTTTCATTCCGGCTGCTAGCAATTTCTGTGAGATTTTTGTAATTTGTGCCTGACTGGATTAACTGTTTATTTTGCTGTTTTGTGTACAGTTCTGTCCATGTTTGGTTTCTGGGGATTTCAACATTCCTGATTGGTGTACAAAGTTCATTTGGGGACACTCGGTGAATTGTTCCCTAACGATTACGCGTGATGCGACGATCCAATCAACGTCTTTTGCAATATCCAACGACACGTCGGACAACTTATCTTCCAAACGGTTTATGAGAAGGCGCTTGTGAGAGCTGGATTTAATGCGGCACTGACTGAAAAAATATACTAAAAAATGGAAGTTTCTTCACTTTAAGTGTGAAAAGTCCCCAGAAATCGAGCTAGTGGGGTTTTTGTGTAACGAAATCGACAACTAGGCACAGCTCGGTAATGGGAAACGATACAACGGAATTGAACTCATTCAACCAAATGGACATTGGTTGGATCGGAACAGAACGATTGGCCGCGCATCGAGAAACGTTAGGAATTATAAATTACTCAGGAAAAATATGGAGGGAAAAGATCTGATTTTGGCATTTGTGAATATACAAAGCTCAGACTGAATAATGGTAAGAGAAACGATAGCAGTGGCATCAACTGGAGGAAGAATGAGGATGGTTAGTGCAGTTTCATTGAGGAAAAGGATAAAACGTTGGGCCATCTTTCAACATCAATCAAACCAAGCACAGGGGTGTCAGACATGTTGCAAGAGACCTCAAAAAAAGCAACACGGGTAAATTTAGAAGCGAGATTCACCAAAATTACCCGTTTACAGGGTAATTTGTTATTATTAGACATCCCTCCGACACCGAGTTTCAAAGTCTGTCGATTTCAGCTTCTGTTCATTACTCGTTAGACCACCAAAATTCTCGTGTCATATATTCAGGTTTATGCCGCCGAGACTGGATCGCCAGTTGTCTCGTTTCCATTGGTCTACCAGGTTTTCAGGCCAAATCATTTGCTTCGGTTAACTAAACTTGATTCCACTACGGGGTAGAGGAAAGTACATATGTGATGTACTGCAATGAAATGCATTTTGTGATACCCAGGATGTAGCTACGGCACTTAAGCCTACAGGGCAAGTTTTATTACGAAACAATCAAAGCCAAATTCACGTTTATCGGCGATATCTGAATGACTGAAGAACTCGTAGGCCGAATGATGCAGCTGCAGGAATTCTTATGCAACAGGAGAGCGGTGATGTTTGTCGTCTCCACTATGTTTCTAAATGTTCTAGTGTCCCCTTCAATATATACACGCTTAATTAAGAACCCGGCGCAAGCGACTTGAATTTGAAGATAAGTTGCTTTCCTCGTTTTTGTTATCCGTTTCTGTAACTTTTCCGTACTGGCTTATTACGCTGCGTAGACATCTCATAAGCGATCGAATTTGTGAAGCATTTTTGTTCACCAAGTTTTCTGGATTACGTGATTATAAATTGGATTACCCAAACTGGACTAACACCTTGCCGATATTATACCCCGAGTCTTCCATCACTGTTGTGACGGGCAGTGTGACAAAATTGTGGTGTTCGGGTTTCAGCGCAAAGTGCGCGGTAGATGGTGTCATCGGTTGTTCGCACGCGTAAGCACAGAGCTATACGAACTGCTGGACAAATACCCTGATTTGTAAGTTGTCTGTGTAGAATGCGAAACCCGAAGAAAAAAAGTTGCTTAGTCTTCTAGACAGATCGGAATTCGTAACAGGTCTCTCACACAGCTCGACTTTCTGCACCCTTTCCTCAAATCGGGCCATCAGTCAAACTTCAAGTTCGGCGCATTTGAAAACGGACTACACAGCCCAGAATCACGAGAAAAGGCGAGTGCATTCCGATGGTCTTCTGCAAGTGACCGGTACCTCCGCACTGAGAGGTTCCCCACTCATGCGTTAAACGTAACTTACGTCAACGACAATATGTCCTGGAAACCACGGTTTAGTTTTCCCGAAAATCCAGAAGGGTAATGGGGCTGTTCAGATACCACAAAAACCAGCCACTGGTAAGGTCACAGGACCAAAGAAACCAGCATTTTCGTGGCCAGGTGGGCGAATGAATGAAGCCCACGGGAGATCCATAAATTATCGTGCGCACCAAAATCCCGGTAGCCCGACGAACGGAGACGCGTTTCTCACACGAGTGGTGCAACACGAGATCCATCTACGTAACGTTACGGTCAATCTACAAAACCAAGTTGCAGCTGTGCAAAGACAAGCTTCCCATGAGGCCACCCTAAAAACGGGTGGGAGCATAATTATTCACGTCTTCGAACCGGTCAAACGGGACCTTAAACATAAAACAATCCTCGGAAAGACAATCGTTCCTGGGTGTTCTATGAAACACTGGTCTGTCCGCTGCGACAAAATGGCACCGAGCGCGCAGATTCAGCAAGTGGACTGCACCTAACTCACAGAAGAACCGTCCAAGACCGACTCCAGTCGAATTTTGAGACTGTAACATTCGAGATCTGGTACTAACTAAGGCTGACACGATAGCTCAGAGGATGCCAGACATAAAAGTTGCAGGAGACAGCCATGCATCATAAATCTGACCCGTATGTGGCGATGTCGGCTGCACCAGAAATCAAAAGCGAGCGTCTCGGCACTAACCAGAGTCAGGAAGCAAATCACGCCTTCAAGGGAACAAGATAACGATGCAACAACCTAGGAGAGCCAGTCGCCGAATGGAGGGACGGTTTGCATCAGTCCGGTTCACAACCTCATATCCCAAGACGAAACGATCCCTACGAATAAACCTCCGAGCGTTCACATGCGACCAAAATGCAGAACAGTCAGAAGGCCTGGTCGCCGAACCTAAGGGGTCTGCTGGCGATTGTATGCAGCCTACCCAATGAAAGGGAAGAGCTGGAAAAAGGAGCTCAATTAGTAGATATTTGCATGCACACAGAAACACAGTTTAAAGAAGAAATAGACTTAGGAGGATCCGCGCATGGGTTCCAAGTGCATCGCAATTACCTTCGGCAATACCGCCGAAGGCGGCCGCCTGTAGTTGCTCAGAAGTTCCATGAAACAGACACCCACGGACTGTAACAGCAGTTGCGTGAGTATTCCAACTTCCACGAGCTTTCTTCATGTTAACCCCCAACTGGTGGTCTTTGGGATGTGTAGAAGTCCATGTTGCCTGCAACATCTTTCGGAAAGAGTAATCTCATGATTCATTTCTAGCCCAACTGTTCTTTCTTAATAAAACAGGCACACAAAGTGCAACTTTCGCGCTGAATTTACCAGTGGAAATTTTTAATTGTAGTTGATAGAATGGACTGGAGCCCACCAGTCTCCAAAGAGAAAGTCGATAACTTGTGGACAAATACGTTGACAACCTGCGAGATTTTACAGATAAGAACATCCTCAAGAAACAAGTCGGAGGAAGGAGTTGGAAGCCATGAGTTTGTCCAAGGATTAGCGGAGCGTTCCGACGTCAACATATTAATTGAAAAGCAAAAGGAGTTTACCAGCTCCATGATGTACGAAGTAGCTCGAAATGAGACAATCAAGGTAGCAAAGAATGCTCGTCTCGTCTATGAGCACACTCTAACACGATATTAAACAGAACTCCAAGAGGTTTTACGGTTATGCTCAGTCCAGGTCCTCTCTAAGAAAGGAAATTGGGACCACACTTTCCTATAAAGGAGAGATTATATCGACTGATAAAGACATAGCGGACGCGTTTGTGACAAAGTTCCAAATTATTTGTCACTTAGAAAACGAAACACCCCAGCCTGGTTGTAACGACATCAGCACAGCCGTAGTGGATCAGGACATAATGCCACACAAATCTCGACTATCGACATACCTGCTAAACAGCAAAAAGTTCGCAAGACCGGACCACACCTACTCGGCCATCCAAAGACTTCCGGTAAAATTTTGGCGTCGCCTTTTACATAAATGTTCAATCTCATATGAGAAACAGAGATAGTGATGAAGAACTGTAAAGAAGCCAACACAATCCCATTTTTTAATATACTAATCGATCAGTTGTCGGAAATGACCGACCGACTGCTGTCATCAGCAAAAGTCTGAATGAGGGGATCTGCAAACTCTGCTGTGAACAGAAATTCTTCAGGACTCCTCAATACGGCTAATTAAGGAGTAGGTCGTGTCTTGCCATTTTGCTGACGTTTTGGACGCTGTCACGGGGAAGCTGAATGAAGGAGAGGTAACCGAAGTGTGCTATCTAGGTTTCGAGAGAACTTACGATCCTGCTTATCGCAGACTATTGGGTTAGACGCTACGAGAAGCTGGCATATATATCCTGGAATCTGTAGATTGATCCAGATTTTTGTGGGGTCGTGAGGGGTGAGAGTAAGCGGTGTACTGTTTGACGAATGCTCTTCGTTAACTGGAGTACCTCAAGGTTTAGTTCTCGTCCTTCTTTTCTTCCTGGTATACATGGATGACTTGACGGACAAACCGGTCAGCCTACGTTACCCGTGTACAGACTATATGAGGCTTGTTGGGGGTGCGTCAGACACAGCCACTGTCCTGGGAACATTCTGGAAATCTGCGAATGGACATTAAAGTGAGAGTTGCCGCCGAATATTCTAAACACTATAGCCTCTCTAATGATCTCCAGTTGATCCCCGGGAATCTAAGGGATGCACATTGGTGGATAATCGAACTGGCAACTAAACGCCAAACTAGAGACCTGAGCACTTGAATAACTAGTACGTTTATTCCATCTGTTTTGTGTGTGACGGTTATAAAATATTGTTCTGTATATTCAGTACAAGTGTGCCGCAACCGCAGAAAAGCACGGCCATCGTCACAGCGACTGAGATCCACGGTCGCTAACCCATGTCTAGCGATGTTTATTCAGCTATACTCGGCCATATTTCGCTCACACTCGCAATAATGTGACCGAGCTCGGTTACACTATCTCAAAATGACTACCATCCTCGAAAAGTAAGCATTTCGCTGCGCGCGGGGTATGAATTGTGGAAGGTCCGAGTCGCTGAAACTGACTAAGTTCGTTGAACTTATTCCCGCTAGTATGCGGAAGGGTATGAAGGGACCTAACCCCGGTATGCAAAATGACCCACCATAGAAGCACAAGTCCGCCGGCACGTTTGTTTGTGGTGCATCAAGTCAGGGATTTAAGAGGTCACAGAAGCACTATTAAGTGAACGAGATCACGATTGGCGGTTCGATTAAACTTTTTAGCTAATCGGGTTGTTAACTCGTGGAACAAATTGCCTCAGAACTTGTTGAGGCGTTGGACGTAGAGTTATTCGAGCGAGAGGCAGAAAAATGTTGGAACAACCTTTTTCCTAGTTTGGACTAACTGAAGTATGAATTTGGTGCATCTTCCAAGGTAACCCGAATTTGCCACTTCCCTTAATTTGCCCTCACTCTCAGACCATTACTGCGCGCGGTCGCGTCAAAAGTGAACGTACTCTAGTCAATCTCCGAACCACATCAGTCAAGCGTCAAGATTTCAACAAATGGAGGCTCTAGTCATTGTTTGCTTCAAAAATTTCAAGCTTACGTCACAGTTACCAGAGAAAAAAACAAAAAATTTAAGAATTCAGCCCGAAAACAACAATTTTTCAAGAATGCTTCATTTTGAATGGTCGCCATTGCAAGTGTTAACCACTCAGACTGCGACAGACAGTTGAGGTTGGCCTGCATAGTGGATCCAAACACTATGTAAAGCTTTAATACGAGCACAGTGCAAAAATGTGGTAAGAATAAAAGGGACTGACTCAAGATAGTTCGTTAAGGTGCACTTGGTTTAGGGTTTCCACTACACCGAATGGGGTATCCAGTGGGTACGATCTACCGTGCAGCCTCCAAGGGATTTTGACAACAGATAAATACGGAGATGTGCTGAAATAGACGGTTGGATTCCGTTAACCTCTAACTCTCCAAAAATCTGTACACAAGCGACGCTGAACGCAGAGAGAACGCAGGGCTCGCGACCTTGGAGATGAGATTTTTATAGAATAAAATCGCTGAATCGCTGAATGTCTTAGTGATTACTGATTCATTCGATTCACATGATTTAAACATCGAGTGTACATGTGAAGTTGAGAAAGGTGAAAATTGTGAAGAACAATGAAAATTATGAAGTACAAAATACTTTACAAAACGCTACACCTGCCATATACCACCTGATTGTAAATGGTGGCCTCCAAAACCATATTACTCCAAGGCCTTGCGTGAAGCGGCTGAACAGCTTGCTGAACCACTCAGCTTACTGTTTACGCAATCCGTTTCCCAGGGAACAGTACCTAGCAGCTGGAAACTCGCGAGCATCACACCCGTTTTCAAGGGTGGTAGGCGTAATTGTCCCGGTGATTACAGACCAATTGCTTTGTTATCAAGCGTCTCAAAAATTTTAGAGGCGCTTGTATACGACTCGCTTCACCAGTACCTCACCTCTCGTGAGTTTTCCTTAAAAACTTCGTCAGAGCAGAAAGAAGACATTGTGATGTGGTAACATTTACTCTCATCAGTCATAGAACATGCTAGTTAAATATTTCATATAGATAGGGACAAACAGGGACTAGACACATCTACAAGCACACCAATTATTATGTAATCACGACCATGGCAACCCGATAGGTTGCCTCAACCACTTTTGTGCACATAACGTCGGTTGGTAAGTTCGAATGAGCATCGCTTCGCAAAAAGCTAATAACTTCGGGTTTCGATTGCGCAACAATATTTTGAATGAGTTTAATGGGTCAACTTGGTGACCTGTTGTCATGATGTGTTTAGCAATCGATGACGTTGGATTTCGAGCCGTCAATGTGTAACAGGCGATCAAAACCAGCAGGCGCGCACAAGTTGAATTTGGGTTGTATGACGGGCTTACCAACTTGAAAGTCGTGTGAGTGGACCAGGTTCGCCTTTTCGATTTGATATCCGTTAGTACGATAATGTACGACCCAGGATGCATTACATCTTGTAGTCTGCAAATCTAAAATTTGTTATCATAAATTGGATAAATAAACATTACCGTTTGGAGGGTGTTGTTCGGCGTGTACAGTGTACGCATTTGTACACCACACTTCCATACGGGCAGCCTGGCGGTAGTTCTACTCCCCTATGCTTCTTAGCACTTGCAGCTGTTTGCGAAGTGTTAATGAAAAAGCTTGTGCAAGTTTCTCGTTGAAATTTGCGCAAGTCTTCCAGATATTTCATATTTCGGGTACTTCAACTTGAATATTCTTCTAAAGATGCTTTCATCGTTCACCGCCATGCTGATTCAACGTACGGAAGTGAATTACCCATAGTGGACCGTTTAAACAAACGTAATGTCAGATGATGTCAGATTAACTGAAATATGCTGTTTTCACATATGACTTGGAAATTCAGCGATTCAGTGATTGATACACGGGTTCGAGGCAGGGACCCAAAGTACCATTTTACTAACACTTCAGCTTTCATTCATTTCATCGGAGTTTCTCAATAATTTGTGTACGATAGGAAACGCACTCCCGTGTGACGGGGTGCTGCTGTGTGTTGACGCCGTTTTAGTTTCCGTTTGTGTAAGTCGTGTGCATGGCTTACTGGGCCTTTGGCTCATGCTTGTCTGTATTGTTTCCTTTTACAGGATTGTTGTTGGAACCCCTCCTTCGGAAGAACGCTGTCCCCGGTGTCTCCACGTTGCCCCAAAATCGGTCCGTAAGTGCGACGGACAATCAGAATAGAAGCGGCTGGCTTGCATGTTACAAATGCACTAAGTTGAAGCTGGTTCATCATCTGTTGTTTCAACCACTTCGGGATGTGTTCGGCTACTCGTTGTGATAGTTTGTGATACGTTTGCGACTGATGAGAGTAAATGAAATGTTAACATAACGCAATGTCTTCTTTCTGCCCTTTAGTCTTGCCGTATTAATCCACGATGTGTTATAACAAATATGTATCCGGTCAAACTTAAGCATTTCGCTGTGCTGCAAATAGTTTTTCGTGTGTATTCAGCCATTCGGCGGTTGATGCACTGATTAAAGGCAGAGGCCCAAAGTATCCGGATCCGGTCGGTTTACCTTGCACAGTGTCAGGCGGGCATCTGTTGATCTGAAAGGTGGATGTCGTGGAGAGGGTGTATACACCCTGGAGATTACAGAAAATACCAAGAACAGAGGAAGATTTCTTGCAAAAGGATGCTTTAAACAATTGAGAATCAAGCATCGTTTTGAAGCGATCTGTTGAGGCGCCGCTAACGACCCCGGATGGATGGCCGTTCCAATGATCAGTAATTCTATAATATAGCAACTACTGCCTAAGGAAGGTCCGAGGACGAAACTTGAAAAGTTTCCTGTTGTCGTCGCCGACCGTCGTCATTCGCTTTGGTGAAAAACTGTTCAACGAGACCTACTCCAAAGATGTGTGTGAAGATTAAGTCACCGCAGAATCGTTTTTAGCGATTGGTTCACGGGTTCGAGGTTGGGGACCCAATTCACCCGGATCCAGTCAGTTTGTCCGTTTCGATATCAGCGGTTTTCTGTTGACCTGAAAGGCAGTCATTGAAAACAGGGTGTAGCACCGCTCTTGGGGGTTACAGAGAATACCGAGAACACAGTAAAGTACTAATCTGATAGAAAAGAACAAAATACTAATCTAACAACTTAAGTAAGTGAGAA